>BGZK01001701.1:0-116336 GCA_005406025.1 Eumeta japonica | reverse complement strand
TACGTGGCACTCGATCGCATGCGCATAGTATACCTGTTACAGGCTAGCGCGAGCGTTAGCAACGAGTAGCGTCCAATATTCCAACGCGAGAGGGAAAGAGAGAGAAAGATACACAAAGGTAGAAAGTAGGAGATAGAAAGAGAGTGAGTCGGAAGATCCCAAGCACATGCGCGTGGTTATTCAAACATTTCATATCTCTACTTTAGTTATCATAATCCTATTGTAAACGTTATAGATTTGGATATTTCTCCACTCGAAAATGATAATTAAAAGATGCGATCAATTGTGAGTTGTAAGCAATGTTAATAAAGTTTGTCTTAAAGAAACTATGAGTTAACTAAAAATCAATTTCTACCTCTTCCTATTTTCATTTTCACATTAGAAAGTTTCACTTCTTCCGCATGAAGGGACTTCACGCACTATTTTTTTCCATAGCATTTTCAAGGGACAAACAAGTATGCGCGCCAGGAAAGAGTAGGTGGTCACCATCGCTCATGGATACTCGCAACCTCGAAGGAATCGGCAATGCGTTGTTGACCTCTAGGGTAGGAAATGGTTATCTGATGGAAATGAAAGTAAGGTGATACAGGGGAAATTAATTAACGAAGGGGAAAGCTGAATAATAGAAGGAGCAGTAAACCACCGGTACTCTCAATCACAGCACGAAACAAAAGAACGGAATTTGTTACTTCACATCTATATTCTATGAGATTGTCGCTTGAAGTGGCGCATTTTTGAGTTGTAAGCAAATTGACCACAGCATGGTTTTAGAACGGATAAAATAGTTTTTATTTTAGTGAAGTATGTAAGATTGTTTTTTGTGGTCCAGACAATAATATGCTCCTGTTAATCTCGGAGGTATGTAGAAAATATACAATGTTCAGTGTTCATATTTGTACCAAACATAAATAAAAGTGAAAATAACTACTAGAATTAGTTTGACAGTCTTGTGTTCATATAAGTTTCCATTATGAAATAGTTTGACTACTTTATGTGTAATATCTGATAACGTCAAACAAAAAAGACAATGTTTTCATCAGTTTATATTTGTATTCGTTTAATAATATATTTTGCTATTTTCTAGAAATAAAAATATCTAAAAGCTTAAAGACTACGTCATCGGTCTGTTTCTTTATGAGCACTACAATAATAGGAACATAACAACAAAAAAAAAAACAACCGGTGGCCATTATACAACATTATTCCACTACACAAATAATAAAAGCCTATAATGGGAAAGTGCGATGTCCACTTTAATCGACATTTCTTGATCTGATAGGAAATAACCTGTGAATTGAATGAGATTTGGTAATATCTTCAAAGACGTGAATTTTCCATCGGACGTTGATGCAAAGCAAGCGACTTTTCTTCTTATTTTCATGTTCGGATGTTTGAATAACTCAGTTTGATATGATATTTCATATATATATATATATATTTATTTATTTATTATATTTATTTATTTATTTATGCATAAAGTATTTTTTATCTACCGAACCGTTATACACAAAGTTATATTATAATAATATTCTTTGCATATCGCCAAACTTTCCACCATTATATAAATCTGTGAAAAAGAATATTTAGAATAATAATAATTGTAAGTGGTAAAAACGATGTGTTGAATAACCAAGTTTACTTATTTCGCTGAATTACAATATCTTATATTTCTCATTCAAAATCACGAACTGAAGTTTAATATATAACGGCTTTTATTTATATTGTTTTTTTCCTTGTTAATTTCAAAATTAATTTCTTGCCTTCATTTCCACCCATTGGTATTACATTAATTACAAAAATAATTTATGTACTGTTTCTAAAGTTATACAAAATCATCTTATTTTTTACTCGTTAAAATAAATTCCGAGAACAGCATTCAGGGAAATCTAATAAATTTAAGTTCATTTGGCAACATCGAAATTTCACGTAAAATGTAAAAGGTACATAATTTATGTAGATTATTAGCACTCCACTCTCCTCTGTGAATAACGTGGTCGGAGGTAGAAAATTATTTTCTCTAAGAAATGAAATGGAATTCTCGAGAGAGCGAGCGCTGATCGATAAAGGCGCGGCGCCCGGCCCGCGGCCCGCCGGCGCGAATAGGAAATCCGAAACAAAATGCTGTAACCTCATTCGGTCCAATGTGATACCGCAGAAACGTGACTCGGGATATGGCACGGCCTCATAATTAAGAAGTCACTGTAGGCGGGACTTAATAATGCAGACTTAGTACACATAAGCGCTTAAGTGAGGCCATGCCCAATGATGCTACCGAACTCGTCGCTGTTACCAACCAGTGTGACATCGAGTTGACCTTTGTATATTTGTGTAAGTACTTTACTTTCCCAAGGCACTGTACTTACGCGTGTAGGCTGGTGAATTAGAAGGCGATCAGTAAGCATTAATACAATTGCAAGTCCGTTCAGGGCTATTGCAAGTCAATTTTATCTATGCGTTTTAACAATATTAGAAAATTATTTATACATATATATATATATATACACACGAGCGAGTATTGACTGTTTATATCGTATAGTAAAACTACCCTTTTGTCATGGTAATAATGTAATGTAATACCATCTTGTTGTTGAGTAGCTAATACTAGCTCATTACTATTTGTATCTATTATTACAACCACACTTACGCAGTAACATCTGTTATTAAGTATAATATAATATATGGTACAAGTGTACGATTACACTAACTTTGAAAGTAGCATAACTTTATAGTTAATTAATACAAATACACTTCACGTCATAAATAATTCGTCCAACCAAACATATTTTAATGTTTTGAGCCAAAAAACAATTGGCGAATATCGTTTATAAACGCCAGAACAAATTACATTTTTTTTATTTTTCTTTTCTTTGTAATTGCGAAGTGCTAATTAAAGAATCTACTACGGTTCAGCAGAAGCGGGCATAATAACATCACTAACAGAACATCACACTCTGAACATACTGCTTTTCTAAATACTCTAATGAAATAGTGTTAGAAAAAAATATGCAACAAATTTTTTCAGGAATGATACCTATCTACATAAAATTAGAACAAACTAACAAAGTGAAACATAATCTGAATACAAAATTTTATATGAACATAAAACCATTTTCGATAAACCAATTATATACATTATATGTACTCGCTCATTATAAATACAAGCTATAATAGCTAATATAGCCAGGACCAATAATTTTTGAGACCAAAAAATTTTAGAGGAGGATGAAACCCATTCCAAAAGGAAGAAAATATATTTAAAAAAGAGGAAAAAGAAATTTCTTTGCAATTTACAAAAGGGCGAATTGAGGTCGGGAAGAAAGGGGAGTGAACTTTTAAGGGTGAAAAACAGTTTATTGCGATTTCCGGAAAAATTACAACTCCTATCGAAAAAACTTGAATAATAAAGTTGTAAGAAATTGAAAGATCTACAACTTTCGTATTTATATTTTACATATTTACGTACACATATTTTCTTCTTTTTATAATGGCCTTCATCCTGTTCTTAATTTTTTTCACTTTTTACAATTTTCAAAGGCTTTTGCCCTGGACTGTTACTCTTATACTGACAATAAGCGGTACTTTAAGAAGCAATAATAATACTTTAAGTTAAGAAATGACAAGCTTTTAAATAAAACATAAGTTGCTGATTGAAAACATTCTATTTATTATTTTGTTGTTTAGCACTCAACCAATATTGGCACAGTAGAGTTAAATGTTCACTCCAAAAAATGAGACAAAATGTGAATAACGAATCAAATTCACATTGAAGTAAAGAAAAACTTTTGATGAAAGTACCACACAATGTGAGAAGAAAAGCATTATAATTTAGAATAATTTACAAATCCTATAATAGTCAATGTTAATAAAATACCAGCTAGGTAGATCGATATGCACGCATTACGCAAAAAGTACTAGATGGATGTCGATGAAAGATTTTTATTTTTTACACGTTTTTCTCTATTATGAAGGCTATTTTTATAGTTCCGTTAAAATTACTAAAAACCAATTTAGGCAATTTTAATAATAATTAATGTGACAATTACTGGTATCCAGTGAAAAGATATAGACAACATTTTTAAGAGTTTGCGAATTGCGATTGCGATTAAATTAAAATATTTGATACTAGATTTACTGAAATTATGAAAAATTGTAAAACTTGTATTAATTAAATATGTATTTTGACCGGATTCAATGAATTTTGATATTATTATAGCTTGAACCTAGAAAAAGACGTAGGCTACATTATCTTGAGTGCTCTATGCATAAGGGGTTATTAAAAATCGTTGTAATTCCACTATTCGCTGAAATTTTCATAGTTTGCTCTTATTAGTTTATTGCTCCGAACAACTATATACAATTCTATATCTGTCTGTTTAAGAACAAAACATATCAGCAACGAGGATGAGGCCGAGGTGCATTGGGGGCGGAACGGAAACGGGCACGGAAATTGCAACGCGATACCTACTACTGATACAACGTTGTCCAAGCGCGCGCTTACATAAGCATCCGCCCGGAGGCGAACAAAATTTTATAGGAATAACTGTATGTTTATTACCTTTTTATGACTAAACTTAAAAAAAGTTGTCAAATAGCTTTATAAATTTAAGAAACGAGCATATACTACTTTATTTTATTGTACTGCAGAAAACGATATGTTAAAAAAACCGAAAAGAAATCCTCATATAAAAGACTATGGCAGAGTCATGTTGTGATGAACTTGACTGCAACACAAAAATGGGCCCGCTCAATCCATAATATATCATACTTTCATAGAATATAGGCATGAAGTAGCAACTTCCACTGTTGGGGTTCGTCCAGCGAGTGAGAGTTCCGGTAGCCTACAGTAACTTACATTAGATATCCTATTCCTTTCTAAAAGACCGATAACGCGCTAACGACTCTTCTGGGGTTGAAAATGTCCATGAGCGCCTGTGATCACCTAGTCTTAATAAAACGGGAAACTTAGTCCATACGGGCAGAGCCGTGGGCGACAACTAATAATTACATATATATAATAATTATAATTACATATATATATAAAATTAGACGCAGGAGCGATCGAGTTGTCAGCGTATTGTTCTCGAACCTCAAATTCGCCTGACAATAATCATGATCACGAACATTATTGATTAATGAATTTCTGAATTTAAATAATTTGAAGTCATTACTCTACGCTTCGACGAGCATATCGAGCTAACGTGATTCGATCTCGGATGTTGAGAACGCATTGGTGGTCCGTCGACACTAACCGCCATTCGTTAGCCGCTCTCGACTTGAACCGGCTAGCCAAGACGCTTAAGCCTCTATTGCTTAAGCGTCAAACTCTTCTATCAAAAAACAAAGATTGTTCTTATCCTCTTGTGGTACGCTGAAAAAAATCTAAGGAATGCTACATATTCTTTCACCAAACCTGACAGAACAAACGATATGTAACGGAAATTTCAGTATACTCACATATTTTATACCACCGTTTTTACGAATGTAACCCTTACATTCGTTCGTTTTCATTAATAAATAGATTCTATGAATTTCGTTAGATCATTAAAGTACATAATAGATTTGATGGACCATTAAATTACCATTATACTAACTTACATGCGAAAGGTAATCTATAATAATGGCCCATTAATGATATTACTACCTAAAAGTTATTTTGTCACAGACAAGCTTAGTAGTACCGAATACATTATATATCTAGTCCTAAATTATTGATAAAATTTTCCTTCACAAACATTTAATGGTCAGGAAGTTTTATAATCGGTGGATTCCTCATAATTAGACTCAAAAACTTCGCCGTGTTAATAGTGCCGCAAAATGATGCAAATATTTTTCGGTGGTGACTCAAATACTATATACGAAATAGTTACAGGTGATGAAAACTGGATTTAATGTTACGATCCCGAAACCAAAAGACAGTCTACTCAGTGGATGTTTCCTTTAGGGAAGTCGCCTACTAAAGTAAAACGACGTCGAAGCGTCGGAAAAAAGATGGTGGCTTCTTTCTTCGGAATGACAGGTCATTAAGCAACAATTGTTTTAGAAAATAAAAAAAACACAGTCACTGCAGACCGGTACACTAACTATTGTTTGCCTCTCGTTTTGGAAAAAGTTCGCCCTCGAGAAAAGAAAAAGCCTCACCGCATTGCGCTAGATAAACAATTAACAATTTGGACAACGCTAGGTATAGAACAACTGGCTCGGCTGCCTTACAGCCCTAACCTCGTAACACGCGATTTTTATTTATTTTCTATAATGAAAGAAAACCTCCGAGGAAAGTGGCTTACAGACGCCGAATAAGCCGAAGTGGGAGTAGGTATTTCATTCAATGATTCCAGCGATATATCGATTTCAACGGATACTACTTTGAAAAACGTTAATAATAGAAATAAAGTGCTAGATTACTAACTTTTTCATTTTCTAAGGTTTTCAGATTTATCCACATATGTGAAGAATCTTCTTAAAAAAAATTGGAGGCAGCTCTTCATAAGGAAATTCTGATCTGATAATTTTTTGGCGCATTTTATTGTGTATTTTCGTGTGTGTGTGAAAGTGAATTTTCCGCTCAGGTGTACATTCTCGCTTTATTAACTTCCAAAACTCTTAACATTGCGTCAAAAAAGGTTTTTTAGAACTTTATTAATAAATTCAAAAATAATTATTTATTATGATTTTTTAATATGCTTTTTACAATAGATATCTACAATATTTAGTTATCAATAGTAGCAATTTAGTCTAGTAACTTGCCCATATGGGCACGTTTATGGCTTTTAATACAACCGACACCCACCATTCAAATATATATTTGAACCGGTATCATTAGTTAGTTTTTTACTTTGTAAGAACTGATACGATATTCAATTTATTTAATGTTAGTGCTATTGCAATTTCAAGTCATTTTCATAATTGGTGAAGAACCTCGTGTGGAATAAGTGAAGGAAAGAGAAGTAGCGGAATTAAGGTGATTTGAAACGATTACAATAATCTATCATGTTAAGAGATGGCGCTGTTCGGCTATATTAGAGGAAAATATTTAATTTTGTACTAAATACTAATTTGCGATCAAACAAACCCAGTTTCACGGACAGCTATTTCTTAGTTTTACACATAAGTGCACAATTTATTTTAAAATTATAGTACAATTAGATCAATACGGCAAAATTTTATTTGCCTTTCAGACCTTTTGGTTTTGTGCTATTAAACACAAATAAACAAATGTTCTTTATTACTACAATTGGCGGATTTTTTAGATAGGAAAGGCTTTACTAATAGACCATACCCTTTTGAGTTACGTCTAATTCCTTGGACAAAATATTTCACTAGGATACTGCATAGCCACTCGCCCGACAATTTTATATTTATTATTGAAAATGGTTCGGATGTTTCATTTGACCGACTCGAATGTAAGAAAGTGTGTTTACGCAATTTATATGGAATGTTTACAGTGCTATGCTACAGAGCCTGTAGTAATAATGCACGATACATTTCTCTTCTTAAGACCGGAGATCTGTGGGAAACAGCCACTGTGCCAATGAATGGATGATATTCTGTGATCCACGGTGAGTTGGATTCGATATGAGCTGAATTTGTTACAGTTCATTCTGGACTGAACCGAAAAGTGGAGAACGACAAAATTCACTCTCTATAATGTCCAAAGCTCCTGAATGTGAAACACAGTACAGTGACAGAAGAATATGACAAGCTCTTCATCTACTATGGACTTTATCATCTGTTGGTGAATGGCAGTGTCGGTTGTACGAAAGAAGGATGCATTTTTCATACGGGGCACCAATATAGTTGTAGCGTAAGGAAAGAGAAGGTATATGACTCAAGGCAGACGATATGCATGTTGTCCGCTGAAAGATAATTTAGCATACTCCTATACGTGCCACTGTATCGGTGCGAAAATGTTTAGAATATTTTATTTGACTGACTGGTGTAGGAAAATTTAATTACTCAATATGCTCTAAATGGAAATTCTAGATCCGTCCATCTTTTTTCGGAATTGCGCCTTGCCATGATTATTTACCACAAATAGCGACAACGACATCTTGAGGTAGCTGTGCGAGCTGCAGTTAATCATGGCGATGGACTAGTGATGCTGTTTGTAATACTTGACCGGTTTTTGTATCATCAGCCATTACAAAATTAAAATATTATAAAGTTCGTAAATTATATGCTATGGTTCATCAATTTGTTTTATACATGGCAGGTCTAGTTCAACGTAATAATATTTTCTCGTATACGTTGTACCTCCTTCATGTTTTTCCTTTTCTCTCTCAGTCGTGGTCATCCAAGAAGCTATATATTTTTGTCATGACTTCAACTGACACTTCCTCAACAAATGACATACTTCAGACCTAAAAACTATAAGGAAATTCATTTAGTATGTAAAAACAAAACAAGATTTTCCAACATAAATGCATACATCGTTTCCATTCACATTTCTACTAAATATTTAGGGGCATGACCTCGGCTTCGTGTCAAAGCAGATCATCGTTTATATTTATGTAAAATTAACATTATATTGAAGGAACGCGACGTGTCCTAAAAAGACAAACTTTCGTCCCAGAAAGTATGGTGTTTGTTTCGTACAGAAGTCGAGAATATACGCGACACGCTTCGCGAAACAAACTGGCTCGTATTCATAGTCTTGTAATAGGATTGGATGTGTGTCATTATTTTTCTAGTTCACTGAGCAGACGGTATTAGGTTAGCGGCCGATAAGAGTAAGGAAGTCATCGAAGTGACATATATTATTATGTATTAAAATTGGCAATTCCGAAAGAAAATAAGTCTTTGAATACGTAAACTTCAAGTAATTTGCTTATACATGGAGAATTTGTTGAAATACACATTATTTTCACTTTAAACATTCAACTAGTTGTGGAGAATAGTCAATATATATATAAAGAAAATAATCAATTTTTTCTTTATATTCATCTGTTTTAGATAGGCCTGCCAAAATTTAGAACTTATCTAATATAATTTTTCATTTTATTACGTTGTCTCATTTGTATATCATTTTTAAGTTATTAACAAACGAAACGTATTCTATTCATCTCATGTGTTACATTAGTACGTATGCTGTGTCTACGCATGGAATACTGAAATTATCTTATTTTGTATATTTAATATCTTTTAAAGTACGTTACAATTCTTTTTTGTTGTGTCAAGTTCAAGGGATAAACGAGCGTCTGTGCGACCACTAATAAACATAGAATAAATTGTCATCGCCACCCATGGACACTCGCAACCCCAAAAGAGTCACGAGTGCGTGACTAGCCTCTTATTGGAAGGAAACAGGACATTTAATGGAAGGGGATCGAACTGATGGAGTGAAACAAGGTCCACAG
Organism: Eumeta japonica; assembly: GCA_005406025.1. Classification (NCBI taxonomy): domain Eukaryota; kingdom Metazoa; phylum Arthropoda; class Insecta; order Lepidoptera; family Psychidae; genus Eumeta; species Eumeta japonica. Next base: position 106,983 of record BGZK01001701.1, on the reverse strand, counting down.
GAACTTTCAATCGCTGGACGAAAGCCAATAGCGGAAGCTGCTACTTCACGCCCGTATTCTGTGAGAATGTGGTATATCACCAGTTTAACCAGCCCATTTTTGTACTGCAGTCAAGGTGGCCACGATATGGCCTTACCACAGTCTATGGCTCAACAACAATCGCTATTACAGTGAATATTACACAGAATTTTATTAAAAACAGTCCATAAATTAACAACATTAATACGTGGAAATTATTAGAGCTCCATACATCCGATGAAGAATGGAAACCTTATAATGCTACTCTCATATCTGTCTCTATAGACAGATCTCATAAATCACCAAACATGTATCTACTACATGTATATAATATAATAAACGACTGAACTGATCTTTATGAGATTTTGGCTCAAAAATAGAGAAACTTGTCTTTCTACACAAAGGATAATTTTTATACCAAAAATATTTAGGATTTCTGGGTGTATATGGAAAAACTTTTAAGAATTACACAAAGTTTGAATTTACCTATCAGGTTCGGAAACCTAGAGCGGAATCAGGGTTAGAATCCAGAACCTGACTCGAATGGAAATCGAAAGCGAAACCAGTATCGGGATCAAGGGTGACAGCACGATCGGTCGACATAAACACAAAGGGATTCGTTCTATGTCTACACAGACTGTGCCTCGGGCGGAAGCTAGTATATTGCATCGTAATATCAATAACGAACATTTACGTTCTATATACGGAAGAAACTGAGCAATAACTCATTATGCCTCTTGCGCGTGCCGCGCTGTTCCCATGAATTCTATAACCCTGAATGCGTTGTGTCCAAAATTAAATCTAAAGAATCGCAGTCAACTGCGATTTAAAGCAAAATGTGTATAAAACCTTTAATATATTAGCATAGCTTATAAGATACATGGACATAACACTTTGGACATAACCCTGAATGCGTTGTGTCCAAAATAAATCTAAAGAATCGCAGTCAACTGCGATTTAAAGCAAAAAGTGTATAAAACCTTTAATATATTAGCATAGCTTATAAGATACCTGAGAATATGACGTAACATATATTTATACTACTATAGCATAACCTAGTCTTGTCTCAATCCTCAAGACGTTAACAATCGCTTTGATATATTATTAAATATTCTGTGTCGCCATGACAACTATCCAAACTAGTGTGGACACACGAAGTTAAAAATTCGTTTTCTTTATTTTTTCAGAAACTAATATTTTCTATCAAAAATATATATAATTTTATCTACAAAACACTTGGCGATTTAATAGGAAATTAACTGATTACTAAATGCAATGCTGACTCCACGGTAAGACATTGGATTTTCAAGCAGAATATCGTGAGAACGGTCCCGAACATGCATGCCTCAATGACTCTTAAATAAATTTATTAATTTGATATCATTTGATAACTCTGAAGTAAAATATTATAAGAAAATCCATACATCGAAGAGAGGTAAAACTTAAAAGTAGATAAAATATACAATCAATAATTGTTCTGTTTGAAACCTGTCCACATCTATTGGTAATATGACTTCAGATGATACTGAGCTACGAAATGTGGATGCATACAAACTTTGCCATCTCCAGTAACCCTATATTGGCAACAACGCTGTGAGATTATAATTGATTATCAAAACAAGTCACTAAAATTTAAAATATTTGGTAAGACAAGTTAGAATTCTTTAATAAATCCTTGATTTTACAGAGACTATGAATTCTGCCCAAAAATACTAATATACTTCCAGTACTGAAACAGACTCAGACTTAATCCACTTAAATTCATGAACAAGCAAAGAATACTGGAATAACACGTAGCTTTAATATACTAACAATTTTAAGACTCGCGTACTTTCCTTGTATCCTTGGAAATTGAAATAGAACTAATAAAAAAGTTTATTTCCCTGTTTTGAAATACAAAATATAAGTATGGCACAAAGCGCCATCCTTATATTTTACTAAATATTCCGACTAATATGCTGCATTTTGCCGTGACTTTTTTTTGTTGTCGTAGTAAATATTCGTTATATGCATTTGAACGAATATTCAACTGTCTCCGTTCGGAATCTCATAACAACGGATGGCCTAGTTTGAGGACAAATCAATAAAAGTAACAACCGGTGTCCATGCTCGTAGCATATAGTAGAATGGTAACACTTACCATTATGAAACTATATCCAGCGTTTAAAAGTTTTATGTATTAGATTTTTAATTTTTCCCTTTTATTTTATTTGTGTTTTCACTGGATGCCCCAAAAGCGATTATTTTTTCTGTAAACAGTTAAAGCTCCTTGATCTTTGACATTTCTCATTTTAAATCCGCTTTCAATAATATTTCCAAGCAAATCCAAAATTTTTGTGGATTATGATGACAAAGGTTTGGGATAGTCGCAAGACATTGTTTTTAAGTTGTCATAATACATTTATTATATTATATATATATTACACATAACTCAGCTAGAATACTATCTTTATTATTACAAAGATAGTATCGTAGTTGAGTTATGTGTAGGCGACATGTGAGGAATCCGGCCTCCGTGCCAGTCCCGCAAACGTGGGTTCTATTTGGGTCCGATTTATCACTTTGATTTTTAAAATATTACAATCATTCAGGGCGAAAAACAATTACGACAGTTAGAGAAATAAAGGAGAGTCGATCGATGTTCATGCTCAGAAACAGAGACCTCGTTAGCAATAAAAACGCAATAAATGAATGTAAAGTAATACGAAGTAAATAGTGAGTGTATGTAAAATACTTGGCACAGATAATTAAGAAACAGATTAATAAAATATAGTCTTGACGCATTCTGACTTTGATTTCGAATGTTGGGTACCGAAACCCAATGAAAGGTACATCTGTGCTACAGTGTTTTACGAAGTGAAGAAAATTGTGAGAAAGAGCGTTGGAAAAATTAATTCGAATTGTTTTCGCATGTAAGCATATAATTTCAAATAACATTGCCACTATTACTAAATATATGAAAGGTTATGAAAATGTAACTATCACAGAAGTAATTATAAAAGTAGTAAAATATATGAAAGCAGATAAAGCTGTCAGATATGATAGAGTTTCGTCATAATTGTTGAGGGGCGACGTAGCCTTAGAAGGAAGCCCTAATTGTATAAGTTGTATAATGTCATAAATTACTTAACAAATAGTGCAAAGCCGTCATTATACTCCTACATAGGGCTTATATGTGTGATGTGAATTGCTCGAATTAATTAAAGTATTACAATCTCTGTACAAAAACAGTATTGTGCCTACATCAGAATAAACGGTGCCTCCACTGGCTGGTTTGACATTCATCTCTATATCACACAGGAATATGTAACATAATTATGGCTGGCAAAACGTATTCATAGATTTCTCTATCTAATTTGAAGAGTCTGAATTTACGTCAAAAATAAAAAATAGGAAAAAACAGAAAGTGACAAAAAGAATAAACTCCCTGTCAAATGCCTCTAGTATGTCTTCGACCAAGCAGTTGTTGCACTATCTGAGTGTGAATTGCAGGAGACAATAAGCAAAATGGACGATTCTATCAAAGAGAGAGATATAAAATTAAATACAACTAAGCAAAATTCATGGCTCTTAAAAGATGCAAAAGCATAACTAAATGCAACATATGTTATAGGAGGTGAGAGAATTAAGTACGTGAAAGGGTTAATCTATTTGAGTAGTATGTCTAAAATAATGTTAAACGAGAATATTTAAAAAAAAAACAACTGCACTAAACAAATTAATTGGACTTTATTAGTTGATGAAGCTGTGATCTCAGCACTTATTCCTTTTTCTTCTTTAAATTGTGGTTTGTCTCTTCCAAACCATAGACAACTGATGGACGAGGCTCGAGGCAGATAGCACGGGAAGCGACGTCATACTTTCGGTTCGAACCAAGTAGGATGCGAAGCGTGCGGTCGATGCGCAAACGCACAGACAAAAATAAAACCCCATTGTAAACTAATAGCGGGAGTGAAGTTAACCTTTCGCAGCCATTAGACAATCGTTGAGCTACGCATATGCCTTCTCTTTAAGAAGAACGTCAAAGAAGAAGGTGACCCCGGAACTAATGATACCCCAAGCTGTCTCTGCGCATACATTTTTTGGTGCACGTGAACAAGGATTTTAAAGGTTACTTCACGGTCTAAAGGGGTTCATTTTTATCATTTATGGGGGTTTTCTTATATTTAAATACTAAAATCGAAAAATTTCTTTAAGTTTTTGTGGGTATTCATATCAGTTAGCTTCCCTTTTAAAAATAAATAGCGAGTTTTTATTAAAAGGTAACGTGTATGGCTGGTTATCAAAACACTAAATACACGTATAGAATAAAGTCACCATGTATAACTTTTAGAGAGTGGTCTAATTTTGACACCCCTTTTTTATTGGAAAGGGTATACTCCGAAGTTGATCCCATATAAATTTGGAAAAACATATAACCCTAAGGGTGGGAAAATAGGGGTGATTGATTGTTCACTCACATAATTTATTGCTGAGTTGTGTATTACAATAAGCATGAAGTAATTAGTAGAATAATCTACTTATGTGGTTATAAAGCCACAAAAAATTATAAAACAAAAACTTAAAAAAAAATAAACCACAGAAAAAACTAAAAAACAAATACTAATTGATCTTTTTTATTTAAACTTAATAACCAACTTCTTAAACGAATGTAAATGTACTTAAATATATATTTTTGCAATCATTTTGGGTTTTTAATTATCCTTCTTAATAACTATAATAAGTTCTTAAATTAATATAAGTATAGCTAAGTAATTGTCGGCGATCAACATTTATTTTTTATCAATATCAGAAATAATGTCTTAGTTCATAAGTAAATTATAAAATGTAATTGTCAGAAATAATTGTAATGTATAGATTGTATTAATTAAAAGCTGTCGTCCCGCCCCGCCCTTCCTATTGGCGCATTAGCCACGCGCTGTCGCGCTCGCGGCAAAATGGTGTTAAGAGCGGCCAAGTGGCGCTGATGGTACGCACGTCAAAAGAATCACATTAGTCGTGGCTGCGCCTCCATTTCACTCCATATAAGCCAGATCGGCAGCAGAAGTAAAACAGTGTTTCATTTTTCACCTTCAAGTCGGCAGAACGGCCGAGTGTCTTCCCGAGGACGTAGCATCCTACCAGTGCATCGTCGGTTGGATAGCCTTTAGAGTTGCTATCGAAGGTCTGAACGAAAAGGCGATCTCCAACAGTGGTCCTTCGAGCCGGATCTACGAACAAAGGAAGAAGGAAAAAGAAGATAGAAGGTGAAGCAAAGAAGAAACGAGGCGAGTGAGCTACGAAAATCGAAGATCTCGATTCATAGCAGCAGAAGCGCTGCGAGCTCACGCAAGCCACCTAGCGGTGTTAAAGCTGTGTAGTTGAGCAACGCTGTTATCGACGGCGGTGCAGGCTAACGAGCGAGTCTGCCGTAGTCCTTTCAGGGCACGAATAAGCTCGACTACGTCAGTAAGGTGTGCACGTAGCGGGCCGGACTGTAGGCACGCACCGCTGCCGGTTGTACCCCACCGGTAGGCACCCGTGACACGCACATCCCTCTGCTGAGTAGTTCACCCACCGCTCCCACCACGATCCATCCCTGTGAATCACCGCGGTAGTACTCACCTAGGATTGTTAGGGACCGATAGGGAAACATCCCACGTCAAAGAAGAATGGAGCAATACGGCGTAACTACCAGGTCAGGGAAGACGCGCACGTCACCACGCGGCAATGATGATAGCGATGAAGATACCCGAACGAAAACTGATTCCCTGGCAACACCACATCTACAGAAACGAACACGTGGAGTGGGACAGACGCGACATACTCGAACGGCGGCAGCACAGAAAGCGCATCCCGCGAAACGAGTCACCCGCGTGACGTCACAAACGACGATCAGTCGACGCGCGCACGACGATCCGTCGAACAAAGCGGACACTTCTAAAAATCGCACAATAAACGGTTACAATTAGAAGCAACACGCCGGTTGCAAGAATTGGAATTACGCGAAATACGCGCCGCGAAAGCACTCGCGAAAACAGACCGCGCTTTAGGTCAACTGTATGACGACGAAGAATGTTTAGATACGTGCCACGAAACGGTCGAAATACCGACGGACCGCTCGTACCACGTTCGAATCTCAGACCGCCGACGAAACTGCGGGGATAAGGGAACGCGGACAAACGAACACGTTCGCGCCCAAGCCGCGAAACGGAAAATCTAACTCGGGCATTGACCGACGCGTTATCGTTTTTAGGAGCGATCAAAACCGGCGCCACCAAAATACTTACATGAATTACCGAACTTCTACGGTGAAATAAATGAATGGATCGCGTTTAGAACCGTATATAGGGACACGCAATGTCATTTCACTGAGTCACAGAACGTGGCACGTCTGCGTAAAGCCTTGAAGGGCGACGCGCGGGAAAACGTAAAGTCATTGTTGTATTCCGGCGCGAGCGCAGACGATATACTGATTCATTACAAAGGTATTTCGGTCGGCCGGAAATATTGATATTAAACGAACTAGAAAATATTAAAAAGATGCCCAAACTCGCCGAGGACGGACGAAATATGAACGTCTTTGCAAGTAAAATAGTAAATTGTGTAGCCTCGATCAAGGCCTTAGAAAAACCGCAATATTTGTACTCACCCGAGCTAGTAAATAAAATCGTGGATAAACTTAATTTATACATGAAATACAAATGGTTCGAGTTCAACGCGCACTGTAACCAAAATGAACCCGACATGTTAAAGATATCGCGTTTCTTACAGGAAATGAACGACCAATGCGGGTATATGAACTCTTGTGAAACGCGAAAAGAAGATCGTTTTATAAAAAGAAACGAATTCAAACGTAGGCCGACAAATGCGACCGCAATACGACACGATAGCGATGTCGATAACGACAACGAAAACAGGCATAGGGAACCGCGAGTAGAAACCACCGCGATCATAACCAACGACGAAAGAAGGCGAACCTTCGATAAAAATAGTAAAAAATCATGTCCAATATGCAGAAAAGAACATTATTTGAAAGATTGTGCAACTTTCACAGCGTTACCCATAGACGAAAGATGGGAACGCGCGAAGAAAGCGCACGTATGTTTCCGATGTCTTTCTAACACTCACTACCGATCAGAATGCCGGGCGCGACCGTGCGGTAAAGATGGATGTAAAAAGACGCATCACAAGTTACTGCATCAAGATCGCGCATCGACAGACGAGACCAACGGGCAGATCTCGTCGATCAACGTACTCCTAAAAAGAAAGAGTGTTCTTAAGATAATACCGGTCGAAATATCGGGACCGCTCGGTCGACTCGAAACTTATGCGCTCCTCGACGAGGTCTGACGACGACCTCATCGAACGAGACGTCGCGTTAAAATAGCGCCACCGGGAAAACACGAAACATTGCGAATCAGGGGTAGGGGCAAACGGTTAGATTATGACGAATCGTTTCGCCTCAAAGTAAAGATTAAGGGAAAGTTTGAACGTAATATTGAATCAATGAACGCGCTAGTGATAGACAAACTGCAATTGGTTCCGCAAACGATCGATCTTGACACCGTGCGTCAATACTCACTTACACGAACTCGAGGACGAATTGTCTTACGAAAAGGCACGTCCTACTATATTGATAGGCCAAGATAATTGGCATTTGATAGTTTCACGCGAAGTCGTCCAAAAGAACTGAGAGATCAACCGGCCGCTTCGTACACACCAAATTGGGATGGTATTGCACGGCCGGGAGAATCGGCATCGCCCGCCCGGTACACGTGATCAATTATATCGCGCGCGAACCGTCGGCGGAAGATGAAATAGGTAAATTAATCAAATTGAGAACTTTAGCATAGAATGCTTAGGAATCATCGAGGCAAAGAAACCATCGAACGATCTAGACGCAAAGGGCGTTAAAAGTATTGGACGATACTAGCCGGAAGGCTACCGGACGGTCAAGTGTTTCGAAACGGTCTGATGCAAGGAAACAGACAACGAAATAATGCCCGGCAACAAACGATATGCCGAAAACGATTATGTAATTTAGAAAAGAAAGCCCGACGCACCTGTCGCGACCGAGAGCCCGAGGCGAGAGCAGAAAGCGCCTCTATAGGCGATCATACAGAACGTACGCCTCGGTCTCATTTGGAAGACGAAAAACGACACGTTGAGTTTTCGTTAAATTTACGAAACTGTCCCCGCGAAGTAATTCAAGGATATCGTCCGCCAACTAAACGCGAAGTCACTAGCGCCGTAATGTCCGTATTCGATCCTATAGGTTTCGCGGCACCTATCACGGTGTTAGGAAAATGTTAATACAAAACATATGGCGAGATAGGAACGATTGGGACCACGAATTAAGCAAAGAACGCGATAAAGAATGGCGCGAATGGTTATCTCATTTGAAAAATTAGATAAACTCGAGATTCCAAGGTGTAACTCCGTATCACACCGAAGGGGAGCTTCACGTTTCACCGACGCGAGTGAAAAGGCATATTCCGCGGCCGTGTATTGGTTAGAGAAAATCAAAACCGCCGCACGTCGCATTAGTGGCGGCGAAAGCCCGGGTAGCCCCTCAAACCCGTATCGATACCACGTTTAGAACTACAGGCCGCCGTAATGGCTGTAGACTCGCGCTTCGGTCAAGCGCGAAATGAACAGTCGAATCACGAACACGACGTACTGGACCGATTCGAAAACGGTCCTATCTTGGATAAATGCGGATCCTAGGTCATTCAAACCGTTCGTGGCACACCGACTAGCCGAGATCGAGGAGACGAGTAGTGCAAAGAACTGGCGGTGGGTTCCGTCTAAGGATAACGTCGCCGACGACGCCACGCGAGACCCGCCTAACGAATTTTCATCGGAACACCGCTGGTTCAAAGGTCCGAAATTTTGTTGAACGATCCTTCAGATTGGCCCTCGAACCGAATCAACACTATTGACCAATCTGAGGAAATAATCGAAACGAAAGCGGTAAACGTAATACGCGAAAAACTCCGATCGCACCCGTGCCCGACCCGTATCGATTTTCGAGTTACGATCGCTTATTGCGTGCTGCTGCCCGTTTACTACAGAGCGTGGAAAGATTCAAATCCCATAAGCGCTCGAACACGTTAGATAAAGCCAAGAATAGGCAATAGTGGAATTGACGTCGAAATATTTGTATGCAGGGGAAAAGTTACTCTTCCAGAAGGCACAAAGAGACAATTTCGGCGACGAACTTCGATGTATCAAAAAAGGAGAACCGATGCCCAAAAAGTCTAAACTGAGAAACATGTGCGTCGAGCTCGACCAAGATGATGTAATGCGCGCTACTGGGCGTTTAGACCGACATCAAAGTCTAGACGCAGAAAGTAAACGGCCTGTGATACTCGACTCGAAAAATCGTATCACCGAGCTATTGATACAAAACGCGCACCAAAAATGTATGCATGGAAATCACGAAACAGTTATTAACGAGCTTCGACAAAAATACGTAATATTCGGCCTCAGAAACGCCGTTAAGGGCATCATATTCAGTGTCAATGGTGCAGAGTATAGACGAAACCGACGACGCCGCAACAGGGAGAACTGCCCGCAGAGCGGTTGAAGGCTCACTCCTTTCAACTGCTCGGCGATAGATTACTTCGGCCCGATGATCGTCACGGTGGGACGAAGGACGGAGAAACGATGGGGTGTGTTGATCACCTGCCTAACCACGCGTGCCGTTCATCTCGAGATAGCAGCCAGTCTCACGCCGTCGTCCGCCATACTCGCACTGTCGCTTCATGGCGCGACGAGGCACGCCGACCGTGATGTACCCGACAACGCGACCAACTTCACCAAGGCCAACAAGGAATTAAAGGAAGCAGCATTGAAGTGGAAAAGTATGCAACGGCAAAACGAATAGTATGGAAATTCATTCCACCCGGCGCGCCACACATGGGCGGAGCATGGGAGCGCATGACCAGAACGATAAAAAGCTCCTTGTATGCCGTCCTGAAAGAGCGCAAGCCAAGAGAAGAGACGCTGCACACCTTATTGTTGGAGGTGGAACACATCGTCAACTCGCGGCCGTTGACACCAGTTGAACCTGATCTAAATCGGGAAGCGTTAACACCGAATCACTTCTTGATCGGAAGATCTTGTGGTATATCGCCGATAGGTATATTTAAAGCAACAGACGCTGACAGTCATACGTGGAAGACGGCACAACGATTAGCCGACGAGTTCTGGCACCGATGGTCCATGGAATACCTGCCAAATTTATTGTTAAGGAAGACATCTACAGCTGGCCACCTAGAACCCAAGGTGGGGATCCAGTTTTGATCGCAGATAAAACCATGCCACGGGGACTCTGGCCTGAGGACGAATCGTCAAGACGATACCAGGACGAGACAACAAGGTGCGCATAGTGGAAATTCAAACCAAATTAGGCATACTGAAGCGACCCACGTCCCGCCTGGTAGTATTAACGTGATCACCGAATCGCCGAACCACCAAATGAAGGCGATAACTCGCGAAGGGAGGATGTCGGCGATCAACATTTATTTTTATCAATATCAGAAATAATGTCTTAGTTCATAAGTAAATTATAAAATGTAATTGTCAGAAATAATTGTAATGTATAGATTGTTAATTAAAAGCTGTCGTCCCGCCCCGCCCCTTCCTATTGCGCATTAGCCACGCTCGTCGCGCTCGCGGCAAAATGGTGTTAAGAGCGGCCAAGTGGCGCTGGCATGCACGCTTCAAATGCATCAAAAGAATCACATTAGTCGTGGCTGCGCCTCCATTTCACTCCATATGCCAGATCGGCAGCAGAAGTGTAAAACAGTTTTATTTTTCACCTTCAAGTCGGCAGAACGGCCGAGTGTCTTCCCGAGGACGTAGCATCCTACCAGTGCGTCGGTTGGATAGCCTTTAGAGTTAATCGAAGGTCTGAACGAAAAGGCGATCTCCAACAGTAATTTTGAGTCAACAAAGGCAAAGCGTTATATTGGCGGATGGCGCGACACGCCCTTCGCCGGAAAAATGCCGAGCGTTCACGAAGTTATAACGTCAACGAGACAGGAATTGAACGCCACGTCGTTGTGAGTGGTCGCGTGAGAGCGCATTTTTGGAATACATGTTTATCGCTGGAGATTTCAGGTTGCATTATTAATTTGATTTGGTTATTTCTTTAAATTTAAGGTAATTTAGTGATCTTTATTCATTGATTCTTTATATATGACCTGAATTTATGCAACTAATATATATACTTATATTAGTTTCTATAACTTAGCTCATTAATGATAAATAAAAAAGGTTTATTATTTTTGCTTTTCAGTTTTTTCGGCGGTTTAATTTTTTTGTTAAAAAGTTTTTATAAGTATTATATATTGCGTAACTTGATTTTCACAAAGGTTTATGTACGGCACATATATTATTTACTTAGCTTTAACATTACGATTACGTTAAGCTTTTTTTTAATAGTTAGGTAATCTATATTATAATACATATCGGACATAAATATAACATTTATCAAATAGGCATTTTTTGTAGTTTAGAGTATTTTATTATTAATATTACAAATTAGTTTATATCTAAACTTGAGAGCGATTTCTTAGATTGCTATTAATGTAAAATATTCCTCTTTAATGTTTTCTTTATTGTTTAGTAATTTACATGTGTTTCAACTTAGATGTTCGGTTTTTTTGTTAATAAAAATTTTTCGGTGGGTATCATTATCATATAGTGGTACATTTTTGAAGTTATACTTCTTTAGGCGCGTTATGAAAAAATGATGAGAGTGAAATTTTAAGATTGTGTTAAAAAAAATTGTGTAACAGTGTGACACAAAATTAACAGGTTGAAGCTGCCCGCTTTGAATTCGAATTCGAATTCAACATTCGAATGAATGTCGAATTCGAAACATAATGAGAGAATTTTATGTAACACTTAATGCAAGAAAATAAATATTTATTTGTTTAATTTTTAAAATTTAAAGGAAATTTTGTATGCATGTATAAATCTGATGATAATGCAATATTATTATGACATAGAGCTGATCTGATGATGGAGCTGGAAGGTGGCCATAGGAACTCCGTAATTAAACGACGTGACCACATCGAGTTTAGGCTCGTCTTTAATGATGCCAAAGAAGTATAACTTCTCACGCGCGTACATAATTTTGTTAGGGATCCTCTAAAATGGATTCTGCGGGCGGGAAACAATATTGTTTGTTTTTCTTTTTACGTAATAAACATTTTTCATAGTGATGAACCCTCAACTGACAGCTTTATCACGGCGTCACCGTCGTCATCCCGCCATTTTTGCACCATTTGGGATCTCGCTTCGCCGTACGCCCTAGACGCAAACAATCTCATTTTTCGTTTTATATTTTTTATATTAATCACTTTGGTTTTCCTTTCTTCTTACGCGGGGCCTCCACCAGGCATAGAGCGTAGCTCAAGATGATTTCCTTTAGAACCTTTGAGGAAGTCCGGGAATTCAAGTATTCAAATAAAAGAGGTCTCAGGTTCTTATCCGTTTATTGTTCGGTTCTTCAATATTATTTCCTTCCGAAGCTCGATACGATCTTTTATCAAATTATTTATGACAATCCACTTTTTATCACTATCGAAGCTTGTGAACTTGGGCATCAGCCTTCGTCCCCTTTCTATGTTTCACTATTTACTCCTTATTAACCTGTTATTCGCGAGCTCGGATTCTAATATTAAATAGAAATACAATGCGAACCCGCAATTGTGAACTTAAGCACGGAGGCCGGGTGTTTCACGTGCCACCTACTCTTAGGCCCGCTACAACAATATTTTCCTAATTAATTTTATTTTTATATGATTAAACAGATATGTTTTGATTCTAGAAACAATTTACATTTTTCAATATTTACCTGGATTTCTGAAGAATCTACTAATTTAAGTTTTCGAGGTTACATTGATGTTTCACATCCAACTCATAATTTTCAACTATCATCGTTTATTTTGAAGATTAATAAATTGTCTGTGTACGTTTACATCAATTTAATTAAATTTATAGAAAATTCCTAAATTTTAATTTAACCACAAAACCTTACTTTATAATACTACCAGCATTTAACCTTAAGTGGCTTACCGCAGCGATCGCTTGTTTTCTCGAAATAAAATTTATTTCTCATTTGTATAAATTCAAAATATCTTTGTTATACTAGGCAGATTGTAAAATAACATTTAAAATACATCAAAACATTTTAAGAAATTGCAAATTTTTCACACTTATCACTTTTTGGGGTCTGTACCCAAAGGCTGCCAACTGGACTGAGACTATTACTGAGACTCGACTCTCCGTCCATCTGTCGCAGGGCTCTATATCCTGAATCATAATAGCTAAATACTTTTCACCAATTATGTATTACTGTGTCTGTTATAATAACAAACACTAACAATAAAATAAAGTTAAAAATTAAAGTAGGCCGTCATACAAAAAACACGCGTTTTTTTCAGCGTTTTTAACTCGATCTTTTTAAGGGCATTAAATAGATACTTGAAATTTTCACTGATTATGTATTACTTTAGTCCACTATAACAACAAATACTAAAAGTAATATAGAGAAAAAAATTAAGGGGGGTCATCCTACAAAAAACTTGTTCTTTTTACTGAACTTTTTTTAAAACATTGTACGCAGGTACAGAACCATGCATGTATGAGTCCAACTCATATTTGCCTAGTTTTTTAAATTACTCCCCGTTCTTAAAGCAGTTATCCCTCAAGAAAAACATTGCCCGTTTTCGTAAAACTTGAATGTAGCTCTTCTCAAACCCAAATTATGCAGAATTACAATAATATCTAAAACTATTACAAGAATAAACAAACCTGAAGATAGTTAAATAGTAATTCACTATTTGTGAGTAATTAATGACTATTTTAAAGGTCGTAGAAACACGTCAAATCGGCGCAATACAACTTATTGAAATTCCATTTTATACGTTAAAATTACGAAATATTACATATATTTATGTACACTAGTCGTTTAAAGAGATGGTCGCCTAGGAGTCAAATCTCTATCATAATTTATAAAATTTTTAAGTTTGGGCTTTAGGGTTCTTTCGTCAACGGTCTGTGTAATCATTTGAAATAAAGCTTTTGAATCCTATATTACTACATTAGCGTTAACAAATACGTCATTAGAATGTGTTGTTTTCCTTAATTTTCTACAATACTAAAATTCAATATCAGTATCAGTTTAAAACAATGCACTAATGATGTATTTGTACATTCTCAAAAATATACATGTGATAAGGTGTAAAAATGCATAGAGAATGATACGTAACAGCTGTAATGAATTCTAAGTTGCAAAAACTGTATTGAGTATTGTTACCAACATGTTTTCTTATTGTTAATACGAAAGCTCGTCAATAGCTACAAAAAAAAAGAAAACCTTTGACTAATAGAGGATAAAAAGATACTGAACTGTTTTTTATTTGTCTATTTATATAATGTATGTAATATTTCAATACGGAATTAATTTCAATACGAATATCTGAATATATATTATTTCAAGCCACATTGTCTCCTTTGCGTCATATTTGTAACTACTCGACCCAGCGAACTTCGTACCGCCTAACAGTCAATAAATGGAGTGTTACCTTTTAACTGAACTTAGAACGTAGAACTTAGGCTTTAATGAACGTAATACAATGAATACAAAATAAATATTAAGTTCGATAGTATATTAGGATAGTACAGAGAGAAAATAAAAATTCAATAAAATTTCAAAAATAAAGTATTTTAATCACGTGGCAGCAAGACATGATTGAATTAAATTACGTATTGTACATTGCTGCAAATCTTGTACTATTGCGATTTACATTGCTGTGTTAATCTCTTGATGACGATTAAGTTGTTCGTCCTAATTACCTATGAAGTATATTTGTAAGAATTGATGCTGTGTATTTTCAAGAGGATGCAGTGATCCGATTCGATGGTGAATCTAGCTTTGGATCTGTACAGTTAAGAGCGAAGCCAGTATTACTGATTTATAATCACGATTCTCTTTTTAAATGTTATCATGCATTTTTTTTTTATTTTAGAGATATAATACAGATACCTAACAAATCACATTTCAGAAAATTTTTTATCATCAAAGAAAATGATCATTTACTCTTCAATATAAATTACCTTAAATGTCAAATTAAATCCGTGTTTTTCGATAATTTCCGCCCCAAATGAAGTCATTTGAAAACATTTTGAGTGTTCCCTAGAAAATGTGGTGATTGTGGTGTTTCGCCAGGAAACCAAGAAAGAAGGCTCTGGTGGCGGAACCAATAATGGCATTTCACTTTGCCATTACGGCAGCACATTTCAAGCGTTTCTCCAGCAAACTTCAATTCGCCACAATGCTCGCAAGCAACGTCCATTGGACCAATACAAATGAAAGGATGCGAGCTGTAGTCGATTGTGCAAACGTATAGAACCGCTGCTCGATACAAATCAACACTTGAAGGATTTCTTCTTGCACTTTGAAGATTGTCTCGTTGTTCTGTACGATAAGCTCAATGAATTTTCGTTTTTAACCTAGCCGTTTCACGGGCTACCTCTCTTTGCTCTCCTGTTTGAGAAGCATGAAGTAGAGTCCTACTTCTCACTTGCCCGAAGAAAAACCATCAAAACAAATTAGTGAAATAACTCTTTGTGATATCATACAGACGGAATATGTGCTCTGTTTCCTAAACGTAAATACTCGTCTACATTTCTACACAGTTTTGCTGTGTGTACTCGTCGACTACATGATAACCATTAGTATAAAACAAACATCAAGTCGTATTTTCGTCTGCAGGCAGCGCTAGCGCAGCCTGCTTGCGCCACCAGCGGGATGTTGCCGCATTTATTCGTTGTGCATGTTAGTTTCCAAAAACACTAATAGGTGGCGGGCGTGACGCGCGTGAAACCAAAATAATAATGAAAAGGTAATAATTTAATACCATGAATTTGTACAAGTTATAGTTACTTATCATTTAGAGGCATGTATGTATAGGACTACATGGTGAGGTTAGCTTATTTGCATGTTTTGATAAGTACAAAGTTATACATATTCATAGTATTTAAATTTTAATAGTCATTTAAAACTCTACATAATAAAAATTAAAGCTCTTAATATTATAACTTTGGAATTCTAAGTTTTGATGCAAAAACAATCTATAGAGTGCATAACTTCTTTGGAACAAGCTTTAATATTGCGTTATTTAAGTATAGCCAGGAATAGAAAGTGAATTAAAGTTAATTTAGAGTGCGTATATAGAATGATTAGACAATACACATCGTTTTGGCAGTAAAAAAAATCTATCTGTACTTATAATAAAATGGTAAACGAGTTGTGTCTGTACATCAAATATAATAATCCGAGAGGCAAGTGACCAAAAACTGTGAGCAGTTTCTGAGAGCTGATTTTTTGATATTACATCGCATTGGTGGAGTAGATATTTCTTTTGCATATTGGTACTATTGAATCAAACTACTGAATCGATTATAAAAAAAATATTCATTAATTAGACGCTTTCTAGTAAAACAGACTATTAATATTTCGCTTTGGCTTCATTTGAATAAGTACGTTGACAGATTTCAAAAATTCTGTCATTCATAGAAACCTACACTATCCCTAGTGATATAGTCCAAATTCTATTCAAATATTTCCAGCATTTCCCACGGCTTCGTCCAAATCGGAATCGTGACCGGTAACAGAATTTAATTGTAAACGGGATCAGAAGCAGAATTGAGAGTCAAAATCGAGAGGGATTAAAATTTAGAGCAGAGCTAAGGTCTAAATCGAGTGTAGGTCTAAAATTCAAATCAAAAACCAAGAGCATGATCAAAATCGAAATAAGGAGCAGTACCCAGCGGATCAGAATGCAAAGCGGCACCGGAATTGAAACCGGGACCAGCATCAGAATCTATTTAGATCGGTATCAAAAACGAGACAGCGATCGGAATCGATAATGAAACAAATTGGCACCGACACCGGAACTAAAGTAAAAATCGAGAACGGGATGACCGTAGTTGTATTTGAGATCGTAATCGGCGGTTATTTATAAAATGAAAGAATTCCATGTATTTTAATGCGGGCGGAGCTTACCGGTGAAAGTTAGTGCATAGCATATTTTATACATTATAAAAGAACGGAGAATGAGTATTTCAAAAAAGGTAGAATTAATCTTTCACAAAAAATACTGTTTCATACTAATTTATTTAAAACAAATTCAATGGGGAGTAAATGATTCGCTGACTATAAATTAAAATGTTAATTTATTAACAATATGAAATGAAATGAAGTTCTTTCTATCTGGCACACAGATCCGTAAAAAACTTTCATGCTCGTCCAAATCTTTCGACGCTTCGGAAAATGAATATCATTAAACATAAATTAAGAATTCCATAACCAGTTTTCTTCAGAGTGACTTATACCTGCATAGTTCTACCACATACCAATTCATATGTATATATGTCTCATACACAATGGAAATCTTATTTCTTCGTCACATACGCAGGGAAGTGATACCGCTTTCGTTCTCTCTCAGTCAGATTATCCGCACAGCCCGTACCGCTCTCATAATCCGATATAATATACAAACGCCTAATAAATTTCTCTTACGGATTAGAAGGGATTCCGGTGTGCGACCTATCCGAGCATTCGACTTAACCAACGGCGTTATCTAGTCCTTACCCAGGAAATGGCATAGAGCTATTTATAACGCCAGCCGCCGAAATTGCTGCCATAAAGCACTAATGCGTAATACGCGAGCACACTGTAAGATAGCTCCCGTGCGTAATCTTGTTTGCTTGATCAGTTCACACGTGGCCGTGGTCAGGTGGCAGTAATTAATTTTTCTGCTTTACATACAAAAAGTGCAATAGGCAATAATGAATCAAGTTCTGTATTAGCAAAGTGCTATAGTACATAAAAAATAAATTTAAAGGTAAACGAACTTACAGCAAAGATATTAGAATATTTTTGCGAATCGCACTTTTAAAAATGAAATAATGAAATAAAAAAACAACACACCTATTTAAGAAAATAGAGGATACAAATCCGTTTATTTATCTCGTAATGTATGGGCATCGCAGTTTACATTGTTTGTGCATTTCGATTGATTAGAAAACTATTGGAAGTGTTGTTTATTTACTTCAAACGTCACATGTTTACAGTTCTTTTTTTTATATAAATGGTTTACTTCCTTGTATACACTCGGAAAGTGTTATCATCATTGCGTTCGAAAATTCTAAGCAATCAACTAAAAGTGTTTAACTGTTTCCTTTGTGCATTTCGGTGTCTTAATATTATTGAATGTATACCTCCTGTTTTTCTGAGTGTTGACCTTTTCCCCATTTCAATCCTCAACTTGCAATAGGAATATATCCTAACAACATCATGTATTTTGAAAATATCTAACCATAAATTTCTGTTTGTTAAATGGTTGTTTTAATTTAAGAAAGCAAGGAAAAATAGGTTTATAGAAGGTTTAAACCTTGTACAATCATTTTAGTACATTTTTTTGTATCGCACTAGTTAACTGTCAAATTTTTAGTTGCTGTTGTAAATAGGTACTCATAATTTCCTTATCTTATAATAATGATAATGTGAATTTATCACACGTTCCGTCAACATGAAAATTAAATGTAAGCGAGTAAGAAACTATGTTGCTTTGATTGTTGAATCTGATAAATACGCCTTGGTCTGTCTTGACTGTTACCCTCAGTAAAAAAAATTTTGTTATCATTTTCCTCTGCACAGTGTGAAAATACAAATCAACCAATACTCTATTAATTACAGTGTGGTTATACACATGTATTGAAAAGTGTTGTTATTTTAGATACGCGAATAAATCTAAAGAAATTGTACTACTCTCACTAAATCCAAAAAAAAATGTAATAATAGAACTTCAAAGAAAAAATATTTTTTAATATAATTAAAATAAAACCAATTACATCGCAAAGCCAAAGCGTTTAACAAACTAATTGAAAATGAGTTACTTGAAAATGGAGGCACAAGTTTAAAAAAATAAATCTATATTTCAGTTTAATTACTTGCTTTGCTTTATAATTTAATTTTAATTATAAAGTAAAATAAGAAAAGAATAGGAATAATCTAAATTTTTCCATTTCTTAAACTAACGATAGGAACATCGAAGGACGCCGGTTACAAACGCGCCATCAAACTTAACACCGAGCTCGTAAGATCGGTTCGAACGTGTAGAACTTTTTAACAGGCGTCCGATTCTAGAACAAGAAACTTGCGAAACACGCCGCGCCGCCCATCGGCACGATCAGGAGCTGTGCGGGCGTCGGCGGGCGGGGCGCGCGGGGCGGGAGTGTGCCGCTGAAATTCCGAAGTTCCCGTTCGTTCGTTGTCCGTTAATTCTGCGAGGCGGCTCAGAAACACAAACCAGATACCTAAAACTTGCTCTATAAATCATTAATCCCATTAGCTATTCTATGTTCATTAGGATGTAATAATTCATTGGAGGCGACGCGAACGCCAACAGACATGATGTGACACGAGTTTCAATCGGCAAATGATAACAATATTAATGGATTTGTATAATCTTATTTATGCGCTCGCAGACTAAAAATAGATTAAAAGTTAAAAAAGTGGAAAATTATTCCCGTGAGAAAAAAAGTATTCAAGAACGGGATATCACATTACTCCGCCCCGTGCGCCCTTTACGTGCCTTTACCTATGTCGGCACTTTTGATGTATATTTACATTTCTTTAAAAGATTAATTTTTTTGTGACAGTATTTTCGAGAGACAATAAATCTTATTTACATCAGACGGGACATGTTCAGAATTTATTTATTCTAAACAATTTAACGATTTATTAACATTTCTAAAACATTATGGACGGCCATTCGGTCAGTATAAATAGCAGAATGCGGACGCAGACGAGTTAAATTTTTCTTCTGCGATCAGTGCGTTTACAAGTCAAGTGAATTCAAAGAAGAGAGATTCAACTGGTTCCGTAAAATATTTTTACAACTCTGTGTTTCTGAATACAAACCTTGTATTTTCTACATGTATTTGTTCATCTGATTTCAATTCTCGAACCTCCGATAGGATCATTACGTAACACTATATTTATATTAAAATATATATGTATTGACTCTGTGAATAATAATATATTTATCTCAAAAATTTATGGACGGCTGCATTCGTCTTTAAATCTAATAAAATTCTCAATAATAGAATCAAATCTTAATAACCAAAAAAATGTTAAGCTCCAACTCATTGAAAAAAGTTAATAAAATGTAAATGAATGCCTAAATGATAATGCTTCAGCGATGCTATGATAAATTTAAATTCCAAGTATTGAGCCCTCTTCTTGTATTTTTGTTCCTTTGTCTTGTAATTCCTAATCGGCGGTAAATAAAAAAAAAACTTGTTTCATCTTCAATAAGAGTGAGCTAACACCTTACGTGGAATAAAAACGACTCCTTTAGGGTTTTGTCGCTAAAAAGAAACCTTCCTAGTTCATTTTCGTCGTATTTGTAAGAACCCTTTCAGTTTCTCCCACCACTTTTTATACTTCTTTTCCTTTCACGCTATTCTCTATAAGAAATCTGTACTGTTCAATCGATACGAACGTGATAGACAGCAGATGACAGCATTCATTTACTCAAGGCGTCAGCTATAATATAAGATATAAAAATGTCTGGATGTACAGTGACCGTGGACAAATTTATCAAATACAACATATGTCCTTTTTCGATGTCTGTTGAATTTGATTAGTGATTTATTTTGTATGATTATTTAGCAATTTCTTTACACTATCATTTATGACGTCTTATATGAATATTCCCTCGGAGTCTGTTATTAATTTTACATGAAAAAGGAAACTGTTTCAGGTGCCTAAATTTATTTTTAATTTGTATCAAACATTAAACTCACTTTATCGATTACGAAAACGGTAGACAAACACCAAACATGCGGCGTAGGTACTCATTCCGGCCGTTGTCTTACTTATTTCGCAATTGTTTATTTTGTGCTTCACAGCCTTATTCCGCGCCAGTTCCCTTGAAAGGGTAAGCAATTCGTTCATGTTGGTTTACTTGAATTATTTATCTCAGAAGATTCGTGCTATAATTTCTCATCGCGCTTCCAAAACTTATGCGAATATTAATTGTTAAGAATATAAATAGATAATGGTGCGTGTCAGATCCGAAGGGCGGCTGAAGTTTACTCCTTGATAACAATTTTCTAAAAATATGTATGATAGGCGAAGGGAGTCAATAAACGTATCTTTTATAATTCTGAAAGAATGTTATATACTATTATTCATATTTATTTATATTGATTTGACGAAATATGTTATATAAACCATATTACATAATAATACTTTAAAAAGCAAAAACTCTACATTAAACGATTGATAACAATAACAATAAACGTTTAATGTTACATACATCAAAAACTTAACATATCTGCGTTAAAAACAAAAGCTTATAAATCAATAATAAAAGAAAAATACACGCGTTCATTTCAATATATACGAATATATATCACGAGGAGCAACATAACGACGACTTCACTTTCTGTTAACACTCGATTTCGGCCCTCCATCCAACTTGCGTACCGCGTGCTATACACGAAAATCGTTTTCTTACGGAGTAATCTGAAAAACCGTGATTCGACACAGACGCGGAGTGCCGGTAACGATGCATTGTTTTGCTGCCAACAGCCGACGGCGTCCGCCGCACCGACGCAGGCGGCGCGGCGCCGGCCGACGTCGCTCATGGTTATTTTTTGTGGGGACGCCGGCGGCGCGGCAAGACGAACGGTTCCCTTTCATTATTTACCGTAAAAAAAAATGTTACTGTGTTCACACTATTAATATAATTGTTACCGTTTACAATAATTTTTATATTCCGCAATTTAATGTACAAACAGACTTCGAATTGGCATACGGTAATGAATGTATAAAAGCGCATTAGGTACTAAACTATATTCGATAATTCAATAGATTGGAAGATAATAATCATTGAAAGTAAACATCTCACGCTCATTATTTCTAGACAAGCATAAGCAAGAGCTAGAAATGACTTTTGCATCTAGTGGAACATGAAAAAGAAAGCAATAAGTATTGTAAAATAGCTTTGAGACTAAAATTTTGACGTGACAACGTCTTATAAATTGGTTTGCCGTGACACTTCAAGAAACTGCGTTACGCCCGCTCACGTTATGCGCTCACAATGAGAGCGAGTGAGAGGCACGTCCCTTCCCACTGGCATGGTTAGCCCGCCTAAGAGCGAGAGACAGACATAAAGTGAAGCACGCGTCCCTTCCACTCGAGGCACAGTTAGCCCGCCTAAGAGCGAGAGACAGAGACGCAAATGTATTGCAAGTTATTGTATGTATATTTGTATATAAATACGTATGTATGTGTAAAGGTAAAATAAAATTTTGTTAATATGAAATTCAGTGCGAGATTCTTTGTATAAATTAATGTTTTAATATAATTCTTTGTATAAATAAATGTTTTAAATTGTTACTATTATTTCATCCTTCTTCCTACTATACGAATGAATATTCACATTAAAATGATTTTACCACTCAAAGTCGTTGTCACGTAAAACTTTCGCCCGTATACCGACTTTACAGGCAACCAATTTTTTAAAGCATTTTGTCTTCATTGGTAAATGCAATTAAACCTTCTGCTTATAATAATAACACAAACAGAATTTAGTCATTTTGTTACATTACATTATCATACTAATATCCTAGGCAATGACAGTATTCTGCTTTGTGCTCACTCATATTTTACTTGGGTATACTTTATACTAGGCGTTATGCGTTAGGCGTTAGGCGTTATCTTCGTTGGGCATAAATTCTAATTGAACAAAGACAGTTTATTGTGTACGTGAGCTGTTTTTCTTTCAATTTGTGCCTCTCCCCCTCTCGGTGAAATTTGATTCTACACCCCTCCCTCACATGAGATTAACGCTATAGTTGTTGAAGAACTGAACTCATTATTTTTATAAAGCAGAAAAATAATACAATGAACAACAATAAACATTACTGTGTTCTAGTTAAGGAAAATTTTAATGACTATTCTAAGTAAAAGAAAAATTTAATATTTTTTTCGCCTATGTAACAATGAATATTGTTTTAAAGTTGACCTGAGACTTTCAATTATGCCCCCGCCCTGAATTTCAATGAAAACTGATTAGATTTTGCGACACCCCTGCTGCTCATTTTGAGCTCACCTTATTAATAAATATCCTCTTAATTCAATTCGCTGTTTTACTACGATGTGTTGTTTTCGATTGCTCAATTCATTGTGCAACCAAACCCATCGCACTTAAGTATGGCGTTTCAACATACAAAAATAAATACTGATATATACATAAAACGTTAATTTATGGGAAAATAGTATTTTTGAAATTTTTAGAAGTTTTATACTTCATTTTGCTATAGAAACTGCTGAATGTTAAAGAATTTAGCAAGCCTAATAGACCAGCTTTTATGCTACTACAATACAAGAAGATTATCTGCATACTTATCATGTGTTAAACATAAAGATCTTTGAGATGTATGCTCATTGGTTGAGAGCTTAATTTTGAATATTATCCCATTTAATACAAGAGAATAATCAAACGAAAATTATGCTAAAATTTCGAGCGAATTCATTCCGATATAAAGTACAACACTAAACAAAATACGACCCAGATCCTTTTGGAGGCTAACATTGATGCTATTCGACGATGAGGCGGCCATAAAACTTCTTTATTGATACCTATAGGACAACAGTAATAAAATGTAGCTTGAAACGGACACAACAGTTTATTTATCCTGTTTGTTTCTCCTATCTACTACATGAGTTATATCATAAGAAAAACGACGACAAGTCTGGTTCGTCACGATCTTAACAGGGCTATAACCGAACCGGTTGTTAGTAACTTTTAATATAAATTTCGAAATTTTCTTGTGTGGACTAATTGTTCGGAGTTACTCTTGGTCTTACGAGAGGCGCATACAGCGAGAAAGAGTTCGCTTTTAACTTGCTCCTATTAGCGTACTTTGCTCACATACTTTGGTCACATACAATGTAGAAATTATAGATGAAATGTTGTGTCAATAGATCGTAGTGCTTTTGATCGCTTTTAATTTACTAAATCTTTTTTGAAAAATAAACCCAATAACTATGTCAATTGAAAGTGACATGAAAAACAGGCTCACAAAGAAAATTCTCCTATCCTCAAGCGTAAATATAAATAATTCTTATAATTCCAGTATTGTTCTGTACGCTATCATTGCGTCATATTTTCCGCTACAATATCACTGCCCTGTTTACACACAGCCGTTTTATTACTTTTCCATTATTTTATTATTTCGTCAGTAGCCGGTCGTTACTATTGAGGGATATCCAGGGTATACCGACCTGCATCACCTCGCCAATCGGACACTTGCGACGTATAATTCGGCACATCATCCACGCACGTCTTTCGATATACGATGAATAGGTGTCGGTCTTTCATGTATATATCTAAATTTTTTGATCATCACCTTCCACCCTTGGCACAGAACATTCCCCGAGTTTAAATAAATAGTGGTGCAATAAACGACATTTTATTATTAGTAATTACAAACTAAACTATAAAATATAACTGGAAAAATAAGACTGTAGAACAGTAACCAGAACAGTAACCAGTAACAAAAATGTTATTGTTGGTGATATTCAGTAAGATATATCAAAAGCCATAGGCGTACCCAGGCCCGATTCTCAGGAGGGCTGGTCCATGTTAAAAAACATGAAGTATACCTATTGAGGTTGCTGCTGTATATTGTTGTATTTATGCATTCTATTGCAAAATTATTTTGACATTGTGGTGACCTAAATACAGTTATCACTCTGACATTACACATTTCAAAATGCAAGCATTCACAATTGCAGCGTCTGGGTTATTTAAATAATATCTTTTACACGATCCATCTGGCAGGCATCCTTATGATTGCGACGTACATACGCGATACAATATTGCCCCTCCCCATACATAGGGATAAGTCGCGGTCAATGCGGTAACTACAATTATGTTTATAATAATTTTTTTTCACAGCTTTAAGCCAATCGACCATACGAATGTCAACTTGATACCTCTACGGGTTCACGAGGAAAAGGGAAATAAGTTTATAATTATTAAAAAATATATATGATGTGATGTAACTCTAAACATTTAAGGTTTCCCGAATTTTTCCTTTATGTAGGCTATAAAATGTTGCTTCATGCCAAATTTCAAGACTTTAGGTCGACTGGAAGTACCCTTTAGGTTTTCTTTCCCGTGCTAGTTGCGAGTTTCAAAATATGCGGCTTAAATTGCTGTTCCTTTTGATTTCGTTGGCATAGAAGTTTGATTTTATCGCATCTTAAAGGTATTATAGATCTGAGTATTTGATATGAATTTCAATTTAATATCTCTACGCGTTCATGAGGAAAGGTGTAGTAAGTTTAAAATTATTAAGAATATTTTTTATTACATAATGTAACTAAAAATGTATGGTTTCCTTTATCTATGCTATAAAACGTTGCTTTGTACTAAATTCCAAGATTCTGAGTTCACGGGAAGTACCCTGTAGGTTTTGATTCCCTTGAGCATGTCCAAAATTTGCTGCATAAACGGCTGTATCTTTTGAATGCGTTAGTTTAGAAATTTGATTTTTTCGCAGCTCTAAGGGACAGTTGACCTAAGTATTTTATATGAATTTCAGCTTGATACCTCCACACGTTCCTAAGATAAAGGGTCTTGACAGACAGACGGACGGACAACAAAGTAATCTTATAAGGGTTCCGTTTTTTTCCTTTTGAGATACGGAACCCTGAAAAAGTACCTGTCAAAAAACATTTTTACTTAGTAATTACATTTTATTAATAATCTACTGTACAGTAAAGATACAAAAAGGACCTGACCACGTAGTGTTTTTTTTTCGGAGAGGGCTTAAACGCTCAAGAACCCCCGCCCCCCGCAACTACTTATATGTCAAAAGCCACTTTCCTATACTGGAAAAATCTGCTCACCAACGATAAAGATTATAAATTATTATTTTTAGACCAGTAAATGTCTATCGTGCTCTGTTCTGTTTAACACACGCTATACCATATGGGATCGAAATTCCGCAAATATTCTTATTCTTCTTTTTCTAAAAACAACCTTTCCAAAGAAACCATAGTCATTGAAGTAGCCATTTCTGAGAAAAATAGATTAGAACATGTTCTAAAAATTAAAGATATTACAACCTTACGACCTTGCTGAAGATCGTAGGTATGTTACCCTGCGTCCTCCTAGTTCACCGTGTGTCAAACCGTTTACGAAGTGCGGCCAGTCTCGCGGTGACGAGCGTGCGTGCCGCTTTGTTTCCTTAGATAAGCGTGAAATGCACCCGCGTGCAGTCGTTTAACTTTCAGGGCAGTTAAGGCATTTTGTTATGTGTTACGTTTACGATATTGACTATTTTGAAACTACAAGGACTGCTATTTGTGTGTCCGCAATATCAAAAAGAAATAAACTTCTATCATTCAATACGGTTTTATTGCTACTCAAAATATTCGTTCGCCATATGCGATGTTGATGCACTTTTGCATACACTGAAACCAATTTTATAGCACTTTTTTCATTTTGGTTGAATTATCTCTAAAACGTACATTTGGAACACATCAACTACCTCTTCGCCGCTTGAAAAATGTTTACCACATAATTTATTCTTCACGCTTGAGAGTAAATAGAAATCTCTGGGTGCCATATCGAGGATGTCCGGTGGATGGCCCATCAGTTCGATCTTTTGACCTTCCAAAAACCGAGTCATTTCGGCCTACGTGTGACAGCTAGCATTGTTATGATGCTTCAAAGTGCTTTTGGCCCAAAGCAATTTTGTTGGGATCGGCTCATCTCGGAACACCCACACCGCTACCTATTGTTTAGTTTCGGGATCATAGGCATAGATCCAAGATTCAATACCTGTGTAAATATTATAGAGATTGTGACACGCCATGATTGCATTTTTGTACCGATAGTCAGGATCTGTTTTTGATCAATACTCAAGTTGTGCGGAATCCAAAGAAAACAAATTTCTTTACAGCCAAATTTTCGTGTAATATTTTACGTATGCTCGTCATACTTATGCCCAGAGACGCCTCCAGACACCTTCTTTAAATTCATCCGTGAGACAAATTTAAGACCGTCCACGATTAAACTCACTAAACCAGTAATATACAATAGTTTATGATGGTGTTTCATTCCCATAAGTCGAAATGAGTTGATCGATGCACTGTTTTTGAGTAAATCCACGCCAAAAATCGTAATAAATCATCTCATGAAAAATTTCACGAATTAAATCCGTGGTGATAAAGTCACGCAATTTTCAAAATAACGCCACAACGGTAAAGTGATTCACAGTTACTTGAAAAAAAACTACATGGTACAGACAAAACGTTTCGTTTTTAAATATTCTAATTAATTTTAAATATTGTTCTATATATGGTCAGTTCGGGATATATAAATAGCAGCGCTCGTAAGGTCAGTATGGTTAATATTGAATTATTTAATAATTATTGTTGGGGAGTTTGCAGAAGTTACATTGTTGCGACTTTAAACGTTTACAATGAAACTTACCCTGACAGTTAACAACCGGTGAGTCCGCAAGTAATATTGCGTGATGTGTATCTTTTACGCGATAATTTGCCCTTGTTTGTCTTATTTGTTTAGAGGTGAGTGGAAGACACGGGGAAAATCGGAGATTAATTCAATAATACCATTAGCGACACTTACATCAATGACAATATCAAGTGTAATTTATAGATAAGTGGTTAGATAAGTTATTTTTAAAAATACATCGCGGATCCCGAGCGCAAAGCAGAGTTCAAGTAGTTCGTCACGTGAAGCTACGACCCGACGACCGCGCTCGCTGTCTGGCCAAGCATTTAGTAGGGGTGTGTCTATATTATTTTGTATTTTTTATAAGCATGTTTTCAAATTATATATTTTTGTTGTAGTTACTTTGACAAAGTTGTTCTGAAAAAGGGGGAGATTATGAATATTTGCGAAAAGGTGCATGATCATTCCATCCTGTATATCCTATATTTAATTGACAATCTTAGCTGAAATAGAACTTTGCAAGAAATTGTTTAAAAATCTCTTTAAAAATTCTTTATTATCATGAAATTGCGATTTCATACAAGCAATAAAAAAAATTATTTGAAGGAACTAACATAATTTACGCCTGCTAAAAAACAGCTAGAAGCTTTAACCCATCGCCAATCATTGAAAACAGTTTATGCTAAGCCTATAGTAAAATTTTAAGTAAAATTGCACTTTTGTCAGATTTCAAATGGCTCAAGCTAAAAATATCGGCGTGTTGCGACTGCACCTCCTACAAGGTTCATAATGTACAGGAAAATCTGAAAAAGTATCCATAACTCACTTCAATACTCTGCTGAGATGATGTACAACCAGGAATCGAGCCTGATAGCGATGCTACAATTAAAAGTGTTTTATACAATATAATGAGTAAATAACGTCTGTATAAAGCTTCTTATATTAAGTAAATAGTTATTAGTGATGTACTTATTTACATTTAATATTGCTTGTATACGTTTGTTTTATTATGCTATGAACAAAAACGGTAGGTGCACACATTATTTTAACGAAATTCAAAATATGAACCATAAAATTAAGCAAATATGATGCAGTTTCATTATTTCAATATTTAAACTAACTAGTTATTTTTGGAGTCGGTGTCAACGATTTTACCAGGCGTATGAGCGCAGACGATCGCGTCTCAGCTTTCATCAGTTTTCGGCAGCCTCGTAAATCAAAAAAATACTTTACATTTTCATATATTTATGGTGTTACGTAATGTTGTGTGACACACTATAAATATTTGCCACAATTTACGTCTCTTATTTTAAAGTTTAATTTTAATTCTTTCAAATTACAACCTAATTCTCAGTTTTTGAATCCTAAGATGTGATGTTAACTATATACAGTTTATATCTATCTATTAAAAAAATTAATTTCCAATTTGTATTTATTTGATATTTTCGTTTGTAACTGAGAGATTTATGAGGGACTTTATAGCTATTGAGTTGTATATGAGCTACATGCGAGAGGATAAAGCTTTAAAACCTATTAAATAAATATGCAACAAGTTATGCATGACAATTGCTTTTGAGATTTGCATGCTAATACATGTTACGCAGCCGAAATTATCACCGAGTAAACCGAACATAAAGAATAACAATAACGTTAAAACGACAAGCTAAATTACGCGAAACGAATAACGATGGCCTTACAACATGCGATAATGGTTACAACGAATAATATGTACGTAAACTGTAACTACGTAAGGATCATCATGGCGCCCACGATAAAGAATGGGTGGCCACGCCCCGTTGGAAAGTGCTGAGTTACATCAGGAATTATTGGTGATTTCCCTATATTGGTGCCCTTGGCCTAGGCTACGGCCACAGAGGGTTGTCGATTAGCCTTGTGTAATCACGAAGCACTACTACTGCAGGAATAGCAAGATAGTTCCCAATGGTAGAAGACCAAGCAACGTTCGATATGAGTTAAAGAGTGCTGCCGCGTTCATAACCCATATAGATTTCAAGCGTATGACAACAATATTTCAGATGGTTGGATTGTCTCAATCATATGCTTCTGTCTGGATTCAAAGGCTAAAAACGTGCTGCAGAATGGTAAGAGGAATAAAAACAAAATTTCGAACGTTACGGAGAGAAGTCGTAACGGCGAACTTGCACGCGGATGACCGGCCGCGCACTTCTTGGCGAACCTCCAATTTCGCAAGCAAGTAGGTAAATCATCACAAACGGCATTAGTGCAAAGGATATAAGGCAGTGTAACAGAGAAAGTATATAAATCCCTGCAAAAAAAGTAGTAAAATGGAAACAGTACAGAAAGAGTAAAGTAGAAAACTTTTGCTTGCCGGAAAAATGGAAAGAAAAAATACACGAGTGGATGGGAATTTAATGATTATCGGGAGCAGATTTTGTTAAATTAACTTGACTAACTAAGAGTACTATTATTATTTAAACTAAATAATCCAATAATAATATAACAACCGTATATAATCAAAAGAAGCATACGCAAATAAAGTACACAAGTACAAAGGGCAGAATTCGCTGTGTGCTCGTATATGAGGAATATGAAGGGAGTTCAATAAATTCTGGAATAGATATGTCCCAAGCTTTTTGTACCTTTTAAATATTAACCTTATGCAAAAACATAAGGCTAATATTACAAGGCTACAATTAAAAACTTGTATGCAATAAAATAAAAAAATAATTCATTTGTCTGTAAGCATTTAGCGACAGAAATAATTAATTTTCCGTTTTTGATTAAATTAGAGCATTGCGCTATTATCAAATCCTTAATCATGCTTGATACTGTTCACGGTTATTGAAGCTATATGGAGAAAATCCAGACACAGTCATTAAAAGGATTTGTTACTATATTATCATTTTGAAAACAAGTAAGATCCGATGCAGCGTCGGCGTCGGGGCTGCGACCGATCACGATTTCATATGACCAGCCGCACATATTGTGATTGGTAACTTGCTCTATGGCAGTACTATAAAAAATATTTTATCACCTAATAATATAATAAATTTCTCTATCTCCCATTTATTTTGTGGGACAACTATGTATTAACCATTTGTGATGAGAGATTTTGTAACATCGTAGTGCTTCTATACTAAATTCTACATATTCATTGGATTGGTGTACACAATTTCGTACAAATCCATAAGAAGAGGAGTAGAAAAGAGTCCTGTGAAAACTGAAAATTTCTCTTACAAATACTCAAATTATATCGTCAGAATGAATTTAAACATGTCTGTTATTTGATATTGTCACTCTCACAGATTATTATTATAACAAATGATCTTAAAATGTTTATACATCTAGCGATTCTTCGTTTTTATCCGATTAGTGGTACTATAATAGAGGAGCTATACGTAGGTCAATAGTCCGCAGAAATTCAAAAACTGAGCAAACTAGCAAGCCCTTTTTATTATTATTGTTTTTAAAAATAGTGTCCGTTGGGATCAATACATCGCTGAATTCGATGGAACCACTGCGAGAAACACTTTGCCCATTGAAACTTAGGGGTTACCTCGACGGCTTTGTCATATGCAGCCATTGCTTCCTCAGCGTTCATAAACCACTTTCCATGCAGTTTTCCTTTTATTTTAGAAAATAAATAAAAATTTCATGGTGCGAAGTTGGGGCTGTAAGACGAGAGAGCCAGTATTTCTGTACCTAACCTCACCAAATAGTTAGTTGTTTGTTTAGTGGTATGTGGTGAAGCGTTTTCACGATGAAGGAGACTCTTACTGGAAGGTCGTTTTTCCCAAACTATTTCCAAAACAAAAGGCAGACAGTAGTTAGTGTACTAATCTGCAGTGACTGTATTTTACATGTTTTTTATTTAGTTTCATTTGTCCCGATGTCTGTCTGTAATCAAATCTCGCAAGTTAAATTTGACGCACTTTTCAATTTCTGATTGAGCTGAAATGTTGCATGCGCACATAAATTGGATGACAATTCGATAATCTGGTACCACCGAGATACAAAGCACCAAGTACCGAGAAAGAAATACATAAAACACAAAATAAAATCGTGTTACATTCGAGATCAAAACAGAAAAATAGAGAGTGTAACACGGTTTTTTCTGGTAATATAATGGTTTGACAAAAAATAAGGAATTTTAATGTTAATCAATGGGTAAAATGCAGACTTCTTTCTAATCGAGATAATTTTGTTTTAAGATTTTTACTTCTTTTTTAATATTACAAATTCACGATTCTGAAATTAATTTTACTATTTTTTTTTTATTTTAAAACCATTGTTGCATAATGAGCTATGGTGCCGAAGAAAGGGCTAACATCTTTTTTTCCGACGCGTCGACCTCTTTTTACTCTAGTGGACAACTCCTACAAAGGAAACACCCACCGAGCAGACTGTCTTTTGATTTCGGGATCGTAACCGTAAATTCATTTTGTTACCTGTAACTATAAAGCATTTGAGTCACCACCGGCAAATCTTTGCATCGTTTCGCGGCACCAATTAACATGGCGAAGTTTTGGAGTTTCGGTCAAATCATGAGGTGTCCACCGAAAACAAAGCTTCTGGACTGGTAAATGTTCATGAAGGATTTTGTACACTTGAATCATACCAATGTCCAAACTCGTCTGAAACTACTAGTAGATCACTCTTTTGTCAGTCTCTATCATAAGTCGCTTGACAGTCAGATTAATACGACCGCGTTTGAACGCATTAAACCTGTTATAAAGAGTGGCAAGAGACGGAGCTTCATCATGAAAGACCAAGCAAAGTCTGTTATAACTTTGTTGTTGACTTGAATAGCAATAACAGACACAAAAAGTCTTTACAAGAAAATTTTTTCACATTTAATCCATGTTGGTGTTGAGGCAAACAATTTTCCTTTTACCGCCAATTTGTAAAAACAAATGATAGATGGATACAATATGCACAATAAGGTTGCCAAAGAGTTCTATTTTTTTTTTTGTACCTAGATATGTTTTTTTCTTTACAGCTTCTAAGTTGCCAGTTCTGAAAACTTTAAGTATCATCTACGTAGGCCAATGCATCTTCATATATACGTAAAGTCGCACTTACAAAAACAATCGAGAAAAACATGTCTAAATGTAAAACCAAGTAGCAGAATCTTACTCTAGCTGCAGACTCTGGGCACGTGGCTCGACACGAGGCAGGTCGTCACTCGCCTTGACCAATTTTTTGTATCAGGTTTTTTAAATAGGGAAAAAAATTCTTGGTTACTTTCCTCGTGACTTTTAAATAGTGCAATCTCAATTGCTCTACGACAATTTTTTTTCAAGGTAACAATTAAAAATTTTTGTAAGAGGGATTTTGATTTCTTTCAGAAAATAAATGATAAAGATTATCAGTTATCGTCGGTGACCCGATCTTTCGTGTTATCGACTTTAATTTGTCAGTTGCCTGAAAAAATTCCTATCCGCGCAATTATGTTACCCTTTCATTCGGTTTGGGTGACGAAAATCGGCGAACGATAATGATATCGAGGACGAAAAACTAACTTTCCATCCTGTAGAAAATATAACAGTTTTCGCCCCAATATCGATAATTCTCCATCTTGACGTGAAAGAAAATGTGTTCTCAACACAGGAGGAATATGACATTCCAACTTACGTATTTTGAACCTTCGAGTCGGAAAGTCATATTTTACTAATCAAGTGAATAATATACTATTAAACAGAATCCTTGTCTTTACTTTACACATTATGTTATCAGGTCAAATTATAGTATACACTACGTTTTGTCGCGGTTTCAACTCCACTAATAGTGAATATAGAACGAATCCTTTATTTTGTTACACCTAAATATATAAGGTTGGGAAACAAGTGTTTTCGGATTTCATATACAAATTTAAGACAATTTTTCATCACACTTTTTAACACGCTTTTATAAGCTTGGGCTGTATGTATGTATGTATGTAACTATGTAACGGAATCTTTGAGCGCGATTTTTAGCTATATCCAGAAGTCTAATTAATTCGAAACTTTGCATACGTATTAAGTGCCAATGACAATGCAATAATTCGTTAACAATTTCCCATTATCCTTTTAGGGTTAAAGGATTAAAAAGGGTTTTAGGGTTAGACGTTAGGGCCGCCAGAATTAATATATTCTTTTCATAGATCCTCTATGAGGGAGTGAAAGGGACAGAGCTAGTGAGCGATCTGCGCATGCCTGCCGTCTCGTATAGCCGGCAGACTCTTTATCGAAAGAGTATTTTTGAAGGTGGTTGCATTTTCACATTGTTCATTCAAACAGCTCTACTTCATCACTGGTGCAAAAGAACGGGTAGTTGATAAGTCGAGTAAAGCTGTTTTAGATTATTATCATTGAGTACACTTGTACGATTGAAGTAAAGTGGTATTTGTGTAGAGTTGTCTTTGTATATATGTACCCCTTAGTTGGTGTAAGGAAGTTTAAATTTGACCAGTAAAGGTGCCATTCATTCCTTATACATCCGTTGATATAGATGAATCTAATGCACGCTAATTACTGAGTATGATATTTAAATAATATTATTATCTGATTACCGTGATTTTACAAAAAGCTTCTACATTACAAAAAAATAATTAGAACATAAATTTTAATCTATTATTATACTAATTTAGTCACTTATTTAATTATAATTACTAATCTAATCTGATTTGACTAATTAATTATTTGATAAGCAGTAAAGATTTTAGGTACAGTCGGTAAAGAAGGAATCCAATACAATCAAAAGATTGGTAATTATAAAGTACTTTATTGGTCAATACAGAAATAACGAAAATTAATTATATAAACAAGACCGAAACTCTAATTAACTAGATGTGTGGAAAAATAACTGCTCACGATTTAATTATGTCAGTATATTTTGTAGTTAGCAGTTCGTTCCGGGAGTAGGTAATTTTCGCGCCCGCTGCCTTCTTTGGATGTGGTGTACCGTTTTTCAGGCACCCTCTCCTGAAATAAGTTCTTACTCCAGGATACTTTTGTGTCAATTACGATTCCTGCATAGCTTTGAACTTGCAGTCGATAAGGAAGGAATTAATTACAATGCCAACATATATCTCATCATATTCTCATTAACTTAAATTACAATAACGAATTTCAATTCTGATTAACAAGGCCGAAAGTTTAATTAATTATCCATATGAAAAAAGCCCAATCGTGTTTAAATTGTGTCAGTATAATTTGTAGTTAGCACTTCGTTCCGGGTGGGTAATTTGCGCGCCCGCTGCCTTCCTTGGATGTGGTGTACCGTTTTTCAGGCACCCTCTCCTGAAATAAATTCTTACTCCAGGATACTTCTGTATCAATCACAGTACCTGTATAGCTTAGAACTAGCGATCGATAAGGAAGGAATTCAAAAAATTCTAAATCAATTATATTGATCGATAAAGAATGTTGCTAACAAATTTCAGTAAGATATAAGTTTATTGAATGAGTTAAAAAATTTTATAAAAAAATAATGAATTCGATTAATTTTATTAAATGATAAAAATCTTGAGTTGGGATTCGACTGTCCACAAGATGCAAGGTTGTACAGTTGATCATGCAGTCATTTATCTAGGCTCACGACTGTTTGCTGCTGGACAAGCTTATGTAGCACTTAGTCGTGTAAGAACCTTAGACGGCATTCGCATTGAAGAACTTAATTGCTCTAAGTTAACAGGAAAAACCCCGTGCAATAGTGAAGCTTTAAATAAGATGAATAGATTACGAAACAATTCGTAATACATTTCAATGCCACATGTCCACAAAAACTAATTGATAAATCATACTAAAAAATAAAAAATAAATAATAGTTTAAAAAACTAAAAAAACACGCTTTTATAGCAAACCGAACTAAAAAACTAGAAAATAATTTTTAATAACAAAGAGTTAATATTACAATAGCAGAAGGTGAAGCAATCAATCATAATTAATTACTTCAAAATAAAATTATAATGAAGTTTAAGTTATAAACAGAATCATTTAATACAGAGTGAAAAGCGTGGGGTGCATTTCACAACATTCCCATAACTCTCCTTTCATAGACAGTTGCCAATAGAATGATTGTAACCTTTAATATATCAAGCACCCCACGGCTTTCACTCTGAATTAAATGATTCTGTTTATAACTTAAACTTTATTATAATTTTATTTTGAAGTAATTAATTATGATTGATTGTTTCACCTTCTGCTACTGTAATATTAACTCTTTGTTATTAAAAATTATTTTCTAGTTTTTAGTTCGGTTTGCTATAAAAGCGTGTTTTTTTTACTTTTTCAAACTATTATTTATTTTACCATAAATTGTAATACATATGTGTGGGTGAATATATATGACTATGATATTTGCCATGACCATTGATACCATTGAACATGATATTTTAACGTTTCGTTTCGTTTCGTAAACTATTTCGTTTAACAACTCGTTGCCGTTTTGTAGGTAGTGACATAAAACCCCATTCCTGGAGTAAACCGCGATAAGTATTTTAGACAATCCTCTCTTCATGTTAACCTAACACTACCTAAAGAATTCTGAAGAGACCGAAACAGGTAAAAATCTGAGGGTGCAAGGTTAGAGCTATGTGGTGGATGCACAAACATTTCCGAACCAAATTTTCTCAATATTTACTGAGTGGCTAGAGGTGTGTGTCGTTCGGGGTTATCGTGGTAAAAAACCACATCCTTTATGTTGATCAATTCCGGCCGTTTTTCTCTACTTCTTGCTTGGGTCTCACTAACTGTTCGCGGTAGGGATCCAAATTGATGGTTTTGCCTGGTGGTAAAAGCTCATAATGAATAATGTCCTACAAATCCCACCATACACATAGCCTCAACCCATTAAGAGTTAATCTGCTTTTCGCTAAAGTCTGTGGAGCTTGCTTGCCTTTTGGCCATGATATTTTTCCAAGTTATTGTCGTAGGTAATCCATTTTTCGTCACCAGTGATTAATCTTTTCAAAAACGCGTTGGTTTCATTTCATTTCAATAAACAATCGCAGTTCTTTTGCACATCCAGCTTTTTCCAAAAAGGTTAAAACTGTTTTGTGGTCAATTCCTAGCTCTTCAGCTATGTCGTAAGAACTAATATGCCGATCTTGCTCTACTTTTTCCAAAATGGCATCGACTTTATCTGTAACAGGTCGACCAGAGCGAGGCTCCCCTTAACATTAAAATTACCGGACTGAAAACGCTTAAAACAGCTTTGTGCTACTCTCGCCGACTCTGCATTAGATCTATAAATGTCACAAATTTTTTTGCTGCTTGTGACGAATCTTTCCCTTTTTTGTAATAAAACTTCAAAATGTATCGAATTTCTACGTTAGATACACTTATTTTGGTGAAAGAAGGAAAACAATAGAAAAATGGCGAGAACTGCTTTTACTTTTCTTTTTTTTAAATGTCATCTATTTAATGGTATCAAAACTATCCCGATACAATCAGCACGACTAATACTTCTTACTTATAAAACACCAAAACCTTTTTCTTCGACCTAATATATATACTGTAGGGTGTGCTCGTAAACTCATTAGCGAGCCTTTAAGTGCTATAGATCTTTAATCGATCGGGCGATAGAGATACGTATTACTTTTCAACTTTGACACGTCCAATCAACTCTCATGCAGTCGCTATGGGACTAATTACACCAGATAACTTTTCTTTTATTACTCGCAGAGTCTACGTCCTTTTCCTTTTTCTAGACACACCACCACTATTTCTTCACTATTATTTCGCGAATCAAACAGGATTTACTGTTTGAACTTTGCAAATAGAAGTAACATTCGCGCAACTAACACAGTGGTCCTATGTCCCTTGGGCCACCTACTTCATTGATATGTATACATATATTTGACATTCGACGCAAATTTTGAAATGTAAAATGAGGTTTTATTTTAAAAACAGTTTTTAAAAAATTTGAAATCATTAAAAACGAACATTAAAATTACTCTTTCGTTCACAATATCTCTCGAATGAATAGATTGATTTCGATCAAATCCACAGAATTTAACGCACTTTTATTAGTAATAATGCTGATTAGATTGTGTTTTTGATTATTTAAATCGTTTATAAATAATTGGAGAAAAAAAAAACAAATATTTTTTTGGGAGTCTTGAAGAATTTACAAAATCGATTGATGTCAGATTTTTAGAAATTGTAAGTTCTATTATTCTATGATCAAATTTAATTCAGTCAAGAGCTTTTGAAGATCGGAAGCCCGATTCCCATCGCGCTATTCGTCCAAAAAATATGCAAAGCTCACATCACACACAGATACACATACATATCTTATAGAAATATCCGGCTGAAAATAGCTATAAAACGCTCTTAAGGCCTCGAAACGACGGCATCTAATAAAATATTGGTTTTATTTTAATCCAGCTAAAAAGAATAACTTCCTTTCTTTATGAAATCTTTTAAGAAGAAATTAGTTGAAATGAAATAATATCGCCAGTATAAAATTTGTCTTTGTCAAAGTACCAATTGATTTCAATAAATTGCATTTTTACAAAGTCATTGAAAGATTCTTCACACACACTGTTTTTAAATCAAATCAACCTTTGAAACACCTACTATACAATCGTAGCACTGAAATAAAATGAAAACTTAATAGAAAGAAATTGGAAATATCTAATAATTAAATACATCTTTTTTAATCCAACGTCTTTTGTTTTCCTTTCCACTTGAACGGAGAGGTGACGGTAAAAATAATTGATTTATTGTTAAAACACAATATTTTCATAATAAATAACATTCTTTGGGACAAAGGACAAGCACCAGAATTGCCTATTACATTGCCTTAAGTTTAGGTGAAAGGCTTAGTAAATACTTTAGAGGGTAGAATTTAAATGCTTACATAACTTAATTTTGAAAGAATGAAGTTAACGTCATTCGGAGAGTTCAATGCGCTGAAACCAAACGACTAAAGTTAAGTAATTAAATTTTCATTAAGTCAATTAAAGAAACCGGAATATTAACCTCTCGAATTATGTCATTCTATATATATATATTATCTTGTGAACAAATTAATTTTATTAGATATTTTATTTACGTTAAATATTTGATTAACGTTAAATTATTCTCGGGTCAATCCAATATCTAAAATAAATTCATGGATATTATATAAGAGACGAAAAGCTTCGTGCGTAATTCCCTTAGCCGAAATTATTTTGATTGGTAACAAAATCTAGGGTCCGCTCGTCCTGATTGATTGGGTTGTCCGGCCGTTTAGTAACGTTTTCGATTGGCTCCATCAAATAAATCCCTTTGGCTAATCAGCGATCACTAATTGATCAATTACCTAGTCGACCCGGTTAGGGAAAATTGATGTCGGGGATTTGAACGTAATTATAGCGACCTGTACTGATTCGACTTGAATAATAAATAGATGGGCATCGCATTCGACCTACACACTCGATTTAGTCTACTACGACTATTTGAAGATGTTTTAAGAGTTGCTGCTTTGAATAAAAGATGTCTTGTCTAATTTTAATAATAGAGAATACATTTTTGGGCACTCGTGGTGCCGAGAAAAACTTTCTAATAAACGTTTTACACTTGTGTCGTCTTAGGGTACCGCCAAAGGCAACATGCCGTAAGTACTAAGTCATATTAATGTATTTATATATCCGTATAAAATTATTTTAATCTACTGTCGAGTTATTCCGCGGGCACTTATTCGTACTTATTTGTAATTAATTACCAAAGAAATATACCCGTGATTTTAATTCTTACTTTTCTGTAAATAATTTCTTAGGATCAATAATTCCTTAGGAATGATTAATTCTATTCCTTGATATAATCAAGGAAAGCATTTTTCTAAAGCAGTTTTGAAGGATAAAGAAGCATGTCTCCAAAAAAATAGGTGGTCACCGCTGTCCGCGGCCACTCACAACCCCAGAGGAGTCATCAATGCGTTGCCGGCCTCCTGGGCAGAAACAGTATATCTGATAGATGGAGAGTAGAGTAAAAGAAGGGGAGTGAACCACCGGAACTTTCACTCACTGGACAAAAGTTTAAGTTGTTACTTCGCGGCTGTATTATGCGAAAGCGTGATATCTTACTGATTGCCGGTCCATTTTCGTGCTGCAGCTAAGTCGACCTCATTATCACTCTACCGCATGATTGCATTTGTTTATAATTCAATAATAATACGATTGGAATATGAACCTAGTCACAAACTAACATATATAAGAACAAACCCGTCAGTTACGCCTATATTTTGAAATGCCACTGGATCAGAATCATCACTTGTTATTAGCAATTATATCAATAATAATTAACGAAAAAGTATTTCCTAACTCACATTTTAGAAACAAAATTCCCGGATACATGGATATACAATTCTACATTAATGTTTATTATAAAGTAGCTTAAATTTTTCATCATTAAACGCTGGCTCATCATTTATTTTACAACATCAATCATACTTTATCCTGCATGATTCATCAACTGAATATTTGCGTTTCGACTCGATACGTCACGATCGCTTTATTCTGGCGCAGTAATTCGATAAATGATCGACTTCAATTGTGCAAACTCCATATTTACAATAAAAAAAAGTTCTGGGTAGCGGTTAACCTGCTGGCCAATCGTAAAAGTTCCCGCTGTTTCTGACCTTTTTTATATTTTTTATATTTTTCTTTCATATTTTTTAAAGATATAAAAGAAAATCTGAAAATTTTACATTTGCGATAATCACTTGTTAGTTCAAAATGTCTATGGTTCAATAATGTAATTTATGAACATTCAAATTAAAAAAAAAAGCTGCTCAGCTTGACGTGTTATGACAACTTTAATCACCCCACTTATGAGATTTTACCTCCCACATTTTTTTTTATTTTAAAATGAAAACTTAAGTCGCTGCAGTTTAATACAGGAAGAGGACTTCCGATAGATTACAGGCCCATGGCAAAAATTACCCCGTGAAATGACTCTCCATGAATTAGGTTTAGAAAGCTGCTAGTATATTAAAAAACAACTAGAAGAAAACTGTACAAAGTAATTAGTTGCAATTCCTCATTTGCACCTGGAAATTTGAATTTTTCTATGTACTCGCTTCTACCGCTCAAAAGGGACGGTATAAGGCTGGGAATTATTTTTTGATATAGTAACAGGTTCTAAACGTAATTCACGATGGGTTATTTCACGGGGTAATTTTTGCCATGTGGCTGTAGTCTATAAGGCCGTTGTCACCCGAGTCACGATAACGATTTGTTCCAACGGTTTAAGGTGTCCTCCTAGGAAAGAAGTGACTTAGGAAAAGAGTGAGTGTTTTTGTTTAGTTTTCATTTCATCGGAATTCAACGACATTTTAATGTCTTCGAATTTCATTAACAAGAGAACAATAGTTCATTCTTAATATTTGGGGAAATAATTTGGAAAAGGTTTGAAAAAGAGTTTTACCACCTAAATGAATTGGATAATTTTGTCT
Organism: Eumeta japonica; assembly: GCA_005406025.1. NCBI lineage: Eukaryota > Metazoa > Arthropoda > Insecta > Lepidoptera > Psychidae > Eumeta > Eumeta japonica. The sequence continues at coordinate 65,989 of BGZK01001701.1, read as the reverse complement.
TAGGTTTTGTCTTTTGTCATGCACTGAAATATCTGCGTTATTATTGATTAGCTTTCTCCCATGACTCCGCCCGTATAGACAATTTTTTTTTTTTTTGATAGGATTTGTATAAAATCCTTTCTCTTTGAACGTCTACGTCTCGAACAGAGTAATTATGCCAAAGTTCAAATCAATCGGACCCATAGTTTCGGAGATCTTGAGACAAGTTACTCAATCAGCCACTCAGTGAGTTATATTTCGCTTATACATGTATAGATTTGCCCGAAATTGGTACTTTTTAACTCGCTCTCGATCAACCAGCTAGACTAAAAAAAAACTCGTTGTTGTATCAGGTCTTTTTAACACCCCATCGCTGAGGCATATTATAACCAATCACAATCTTTTTATTTCATAATCAAGCGCTTGGACGTTAAGCTCTTCACGCAAGATCAGTTGAGGGCTGGCAACAAGCGGTGACGTCGATGCGATAACAACGCCTTGGAGCCATAGCTTAACGTGCTCTCTGATGCACAGGCGAGTATAATTAAAATTAACTTAAAAAGTCATTAGTCAGTTGGCCAGCGGTCGACATCAAACCCGGTTGCGCCACCACCAAGTCGCCACCAGTTTTCCAGTATCTTCTGTTTGTCGAATACATTGTTTATAATTATATACACGAAATGGCAAGTAAGATTAATAAACTTGAAATGACTATGTGTATTCTCATATTTTGTCCGATTAATTTACACAATAAACATTAACTCGGCTTACATCTACTTCAGCAAACGATAGCAAACATGATTATTATCAAGATTTTTCTTAATATACGGTTTCTGCGCATATACATTGAACGTTATTAAAAACATACCCTCACACTAGAGATAAACAGAACTGACCTTACCTACAAAAGACGTAATAAATACAAACAAGAAATGGAAATCGCTCACCGCTGGCTGATAAAAAACTGACTAGAACGACTTGGAGCGTTATAGACGCTAGTATGTGTCCGACGATCACAACGCTCGGACCTTCGAAACGAACCAGGATAAAAACGGATTCACTGAAACGTAACAAAATAAGTTCTTGAAGGTCGACAGACAACCTGCATTTCCTACTTCCCTGTGTTTTGCATTCGTTTCCGTCTCGACCACTCTTCGTAGGTCGAACGGCGTAAAGGGCAAAGGTTTAGAGTAAAAAACGGGACTTTAATTTCCTGTTTTCAAACTCGCTCAAAGGCTGTCAATTTTTTGTGACGGCCCTTAGAATGATTTTTTTTTATCAAAAACTTATTGATGTGACAGTCACTTTGAATTGTATGATCTGATACATATTAAATATTGAAATTGATAGTTAAAATTTTTGAATAAGGAATAATTTTGTTTTTCTCGGGATATTTTACTAAATAACGGACCATTATCACGAAAAAGGTGTAAAAATGTGATAACCCGTCGAATGAGGTGAGATATTTGAAGGTATACTTCTACTAGGGCGTGAAGAAAAGCAGGTTGTGATGTATTTTTTTCAACTTGTGACCGAATTCCCGTAAAGATTATATGTTCTGAAATTATACAACTGTTACACAAATTACATATATAATTGCTGCTCCTTTGTATATTATTGGCCAACAGACATACCTACGTATAATATCCAATTCAGTGAGTCGTTCAATGCAACAAATTGATAAAAAGGAAAATATTCCGAAGAATTGTTGAAGTTTAAGTTGACTAAAGTAAATAAATCAAAAACTTAAAAACAAATCTATCACTTTTTATTTTTGAAATTGTTTTCCGATGAATACAAAAGCGATAAAATTTTTATTAACCTATGTTAATAAAAATTAACCTATGTTAATAAAAATTTTACAGATTTGTCACGATTCTATAATCGTGACAAATCTGTAAGTTCTTCCAAAAAAAAATTGGCTGTGATTGTATCTGTTTATTATATATTTCAGGGTTATATCGTAGTTGATATAAAATAGAGGTCAGGATTAGAATTGTAATGGAAATCGGAATTATAATCGAGTTTGAAGATGAGAGCGAATTAATTCGGGTAGTCTATATAAAAGAAGCTGAATTAAAGAAGAATTTAATATGAAAACAGAAACTGAAAGCTAGATTTTTAGACATAAACGGAGAAGTTTGAGGAAAACAACAAATTATTGTTTTGTCACTCCTAATATTCGGCTAAATATGTGCGTTGTCAAGTTTAACATTCTTAGACACGGCTAAAATTTACTCATTGGAAAATTGTAACTATATTAATTGTTTTAGATGCAGAATATTATCTTTCATATAATGGAAGCTTGAAAGCTCTTAGAATTGCAGCACTAATGTGTTATACTGTCGCTTAAAACAATATTCCACCAAAGACCTATTAAGCTTTCTTTAACCAATCGTCTCTATTCGAAGTTTGATCAAGATAAACAATTTAAAGATATTTTTTAGCTCTCTCATGCAGTAACTATTGAACATTCAATCTGTTTATTTCTCCTAACATTTTTTTCGTGGTGACTCGTTTCATCACTCGTGTCTTTATCGGATAAAATTGTTCGTGTAATTCTATACTTGATACAACAAAAATTGTGAAACAGCTTGCGACGCCAGCGCTCAAATTCGATTACGGCGACACGCAATTATTTCGTCAACGCACTTCGCCCGAACCGGTTTCGTGTAATGAAACTTATTTTCAAGTCACGTCTTTATCGGCCGCCGTGACGATGCGTGAGGTTTCCGTGTACACTTTTATCTGCGCACGAGATGACGAGCTCGGGCGGTAAGGGCGATAAGTGATAAAAAACGAGCTAGACGTTACGAAAACGAACAGATCGCCAAAAAAAAAACACGATAACATAGTTTTCGACGTTACATAACAGTACATGTATGTGCTAGCGGCGTTCGCTATTTCACTCGTATATACCAGCGCTCGTATAGCATAAGCGATTCATATTTAATTCGCTGAAAAAGAGCTTTCTTGGTGACGGCCTTCCTCTCGGCAAAAACCTTAAAGTCTACAGCATCCATATCCACGTGAAAACCCAATAAAAATATAATACCGCTTTTCAAACCGATAACGGTGTACTAATTGGCTCTTCATTGAAATTACAAACTTTTTCATTGAAAACTGAATTTAGAAATTCAAAATAATGGAAAGCCTCATGTACAGTTAGATGTGAACTGGAGCAATGCCAGTTACCAATTTTCAGTGCAATACCTGGGGTTGCACGTCTGAAAAGACAAAAACGTAAACCTTATAAGAACACTCTCATGTCTGTTTATCGCAGCTCATTTTCTTAGAGAACGTTGAATGTACCTTAGGTACTACTTCGTATTTACTAATATTTTACAATAATTTAATCTTCGAAATATAATTACATAAATATTTGTAAAATAAATACTAAACTATTCTTTTAAGGTCATGTATCAATTGGAATATTAATTAGAAAGTCATCACTGACTTTCTCTTTCTTAGTACTAAATCCACTTATTTACAGCAACCGTTGAAATATCGCAGTTATATTTTGAACAATGTACAATTTTCTTCAAATATTAAATTTTCTATAATAATATAATGATTGAGTATTGACTTTTGCTCCAATCGCCATCATGAATCAAACTCATTTATTAAATTTTAATTTATTTACTAATTAAAGTCTTCTACTCGCTTAAATTACTTCAATTCTTCTTCACGCTATCACTTCAAAAAAGTTCTCTACAAAATATTCTCTTCAAAAAAGAAAGGACAGTAGCGCTGTTTAACTTAATCACAAATTATGCAATGTAAATTGATTACAATTTGCTTGACACTCATTACTATGTATAGAGTTCATTAAGTATAAAATTAAAAATTTTCGTATTTTGTGTGACATTTCGATCACACATAAAATATGACAAGCCTGGAAATACATAGACAAGAAGAAAACCGTTCAACCACATTTCAATTGTGACGTAATCGAATATACAGTAAATCAGAAAAAAATACTTATTCTTATTAAAATCAAGCAACACATTTTGTAAAAACTTCCTTTTCACTAAATGATTTCGTTTCTAATGAAAATTACAAAACTTAAGATTCCAATTGTACTACCCTGTCTATCTATCCTATCCGAAGATCCTGTATTACGCCTTTTAATTAAAATTTTGGGACTCAGTAGTTTCGAATATAAATAAAAAATGCTTGATTTTCGCAGATTTTTAAAATATATTTTAATCTATATATTTTAAAATTATGGAATATATATATTTTCTTTTCACAAAAAGCTCTTTAATTTGCTATGTTACATGATGTGAATGTGAATATGAAAAGCTTTTTTAATTTTCTAATATATATCAAAATTAAACCCAAAATTCACGCTTCCTATATGTTTGCTATATACGCACGCTTGGAACACCTCATTTTGCATACATATGTATCAAATTTCAATTTTATTCGACCAACAGAATAAAAAAATACGCAGTTACAGATTACCTTTAATTATTAAATTTTTAATTTGAACGGCCAAAATCGAAACAAAAACACACTATTATATTAGTTTTTGAAACTTACAAAGGTGGAATACTCACAAAACTTAATATCATTCCTTGTTACATCATTATAACGAGAAAACATTCGAAAACTCTCTTTCCGCTGTTTGAATACCTAGTCCGCCCGGAAACAAGTTAATGAAAAAAAAAAAACCATCTCGTGTGTCCATTATATTGTCGCAATAAAGAGAATTCTCTGCACAAGGGGAAACAAACGCTTTCGTCCGTTGACGGCCGCACTACATGTTTATCGGACGAACCATTTGCCGAGCTAATGGCGATTCGGCCAATAATTCAAAGACTGTGTGCGTGTACCCTTAATTAGGTTGTTAGCGGACGAGGAGTCCCGCTCTATCCAAATTGCCAATTTCCCGATCGCTTATGTGGCGATATTAATCACGGCGCCCTATTATACATCAATGTCCGTGCGAAGGCCGTCGATGAAATATCTCGACGTTTGTATCATTATGATATGTATATCATTTTTATCATTACAACTGTTCTTGAACTATACGTACTTGTATATTTACTTATGTAGAAATATCTTTGTTCCAGTTTTCAACATGTAAGTTGATAATTGATTCCTTTGTCCATGGTCAATAAGCGATCCCAATTTCAGAATTGCTCTTATCAAAAAAATTGTTGATGGCAAGTCTAATTTTAAAAATTCGTGGTCCCATTACACTAAAAGTTTCTGTCTGTTTCCCTGTTCTTTTGTTTAATTGTTTGTTTCAAAGCAACTATTCAACGTTCAAAATTAAACACTGGATCAATTTCAATGATGTAAATACGGGATATGAAAAAACATATTTCTTAACAACCAATGCTATGTCTGATTTAACGTAGCAGATACTTACACTTTTCCTAAAGCGTTAACAGAAACGTAGTGTACATTAAAATTTAAAATAGTATATCAACAATATAGTACTGATATTAATTAACTTAAATTTTTGAAAATAATTTAGAAAACGACATGTTATTACATTTCGCAAGAATTCCGTTTCCACTTAAATCTAACATCGGTTTGCTTATACCTAATACGTAACAGCTACTGAACCAATTAATTACAGTACAATATACGAAACTCTGCCGCTCTGAATTGCTTCAGAATAAAGTAATGCGCAAGTTTAACGTACCTCAACTCTTCATTCTTCTTCTCCGCGTTTCTATTTTACCGCCACTGCGACTCTATCGTGACTAACTTCACAGTGGCGGAGTGTCATGCGTTTATACCATTCGTACAACGACGGCGAGGGAGCGACAAGGAAGCAGAAGCGAGAGATAGATTCGCACTCCTTTGGCCACGTGGGCGGAGTCGCGCGCAGTACCAGGAACCGATGTAAAAATATAATAAGTTGTGATTGCAGAAAACAGACTGTTTTCATTTATCAATGGATCGATTAGCGTGATCGGATTTCGAGTTAATGTCGAGATCGAAGCAAATAATATTTACGGCAAATCCAAGTTTCGGTATTACGATTTACATTAAAAACCGATCATCTCATAAAAGCGACCGATTGTAATTTTTTCTCGTTGACCGCGCCACTTCTGTTTCTAAAAGATATTGCCGAAAACGCCTATAGATGATTAGCCATTAACGTCTTCCACGTGAGTCATTTATATCTGCGACAGCTGAAAATGGATACGTCGATAAGACCGGCTCGCGGGTCGCTCGCGTCGGCCCGAGGAAAACGCGCGCCTACGACGTGGAAATTATTTTTACCATTATAAAATTTGACCAGTCACCGGCGTGCGATCCATCAACGCGCCGACTCGCTCTCGCGCCCCGCGGCCCTGGTACTCGGGGTAATCAATTCTACTCATTCTTATTTCACTTATGGATAAATTTACCCAAAACCCCGCCTTACTTGCGCTGAGTGGTAGTTTCATTAACAGTATGACAAGTAGCTTAAGAATGCTCACGATCTCATGACCAATTTATTAATTTAGTTATTGGGCTTCGGAATTAGCGTCATATTAGAAGTAAAGTCATAGAATAGTAATAAATTAATATATAACCTATTCTCATATATGAAATATGAGCATCATTTATCTTATTACTTCAAATAGGCCATTTTTTGTGTATATATGTACAAACATATAAATAGTACACGTTTAAACGATTAACTTGGAAAAGTCCCTACTTATTTCGGTGTAAATTTTTATTTTAATAAAGTAATGCTTTTTGAGTTATCTACATCTACCCTAAAAACATAAAAAAAATTTAAACATTACGCTATTTAAAACCATTACGTGAAATTTTGAGATAATTACATTGTTTCTATGACATTCTCTTCTTGAAATACAAATGTAAATCATCACGCAAACTACTGATGGCACCGCTTCGATAAAATATGAAGGTATATATCAATTTTTCCCGTGAGAAGTTATCATATTCCCAAGATGAGCTCTCTAAACGCCATGTAAAGGTCGTTTACCCACGTTCTATGTATAAATTAACAAAAGTCCTAAAAAAGTAAATAAGACTTAAAATTGACCATTGAGTTTAAGTTATTAACCAACATAAAATTAATTCATAATATAATTAGGCGTACTGAAGACTAAATTGCGGTAATTATAAAAAATATATGTTTAATTGTATTCAGCGTCGGTTTTGCCTTCGTCTTTGCTCGTGTCGTTATTCTTTTGGTCAGAAACATAATAGATTTTCATATCTCTTCTGTTACTTTATATTGATAACAATATCTTATTGAAAGGAGGTACTTTCAAAATATCTAAGCATTTTACTTGAACTTATCAAATTATTACGTATGTAAGTGTCTAAATATTTGTCTGGAACAGATCTTGAAAGAATCGATTTTCACGAGAGTTTCAATAATAAAAGAGAATTTATATTTATAATATAACACACTAATTTATTCATTTCAATACCTAAAAGTGCTTGTTAAATAATAATAACGGATGAAAGTTAACGAAACACACTCATCTGCCACTCGGGTCTCGAGCTGTGAGTGGGTCACGGGAGCGCCACAGATCATCGAATAGGTTAGAAATACCAAGTGAGCGGATTTACGGCACCACCAGTCCGTAGCGTACTGCGGACTTCAACGCCGACTAAACAACGCGCACTCAAACGTTAGCGTCCGTCATTGCAAATTATATTTGTGAAAAATTAAAAATAAAAACATAATTGTGCAGCTGTAGACTGTAAAAACCAAAACTTCATAGTCAATATAAAAAATATTCTTACGTATTACCAGTTAACTCCCTTTTAGTACAATAAATTGGAATTTCAAATACAGAATTACATTCGGCGCCGCCATTTATTTTTTTGTTTGTTTCGGAAATTTCGGAAATCAGGAATTTGCGTAATATTTTATGAATCATGTCCATAAGATTTAAAATATTAAATAACAAAAATGACAGAAATTTATCAGTGAAATAAACAACAATAATCTTACAGGATTTCATTTACAAAATAATTATCGGCTTTTTATAGTTTATATAACTATTTCAAGGAGTAAACGAGCATGCGGTCCACCAGAGAATAAGTAATCACTTTTATTTATGGACATCCGCAACACTAGAGGAGTCACTAGTATTTTGCCGGTCTTTAAGAACGAAATAGAATATCTGATAGAAGGGGGAGTGGGCCACCGGAACTTTTGGGGAGAAATAGAACATCCGACAGAAAGAATTAGGCCACCGGAACTCTCAATCACCAGACAAAACTAATAGCAGAGGCTGCTGCTTCACGTCTATATCATGTGAGAGTGAACTATCATACCGGTCGAGCAGGCTCGTTTCATGCAAGAAATAGAAGAAATGAATATTTATAAATAAAAAAAAATGCTTGTATCATTGTTCAAATGTTGTTGATGGGCAAAAGAAATTGTATTCTAAGTGATATCTATACTGTCGCAAGTGCACATGTCCCTTTTTGATTTCAAAATAATGACGGTTATATTTAGGCGTCAGGATGTTCCAAAAGTACTCCACAATGGAATTAGATATTTTGTTGTTTCGAAGTTTAACGTAACCCAAAGATCAAGCAAAGAGGACACAGATGCTATATTATGCCATAGAAGGCTATAGAAGATCAATAGCCTTTTTCATGTCTATTTATTCCATAAAAAGTTTATGCATATTTTAAATGCCTTTGTCTCTTGCTACAGAAGGTATGATAATTACTGCTGACAGGTAAAACCCAACTTGCAGCATTTTCATTAATTACCATGTATATTATAAGCATACTGGGAAAATTGTGTTTGAACTGCTCACTTCTGATTCTTATACATATGCATCTACTGAATTAAATGTAAGCCTCTGTTATCTAAAAGTCATCTAAATAGAAACATATTTTTCACAGAGAATGATTTGACTTACATATGTGCGTTCTTCAAAACTGTTGTATTGAAAATTTACGAAGAATTCACATTACCTCATGGTTTAATCCGTGTAGATAAAGAACATATACTTACTTTTTAGTAAAGATCCCAACTTGAATAATAGCTTCATTCCGGTTACAATACCGGTTGTGGTACAGGTCACGGCTACAATTTCATTATAACAAATGAAAAGACAAAAATTCATCCGTGTTTATATATCACTTGGAATTAAAAAAAAATATAAATAAACATTGGAATTCCACTAATATTAAAATGATTAAAATAATTAAAATGATTAAAATGTAGAAATATAAAAATCTGCAATGAAAAACCTTAAAATGGTGAGAGATTTTTTTTTTAATACGAAGTAGAATATAATACTTACATAACTTTATAGAACTAATATTAATTGATGATTGTTAATATTGTACTAATCCATTAATAAATAACTTTGTTTTCCTTTAAAACATTGTTTTACTATCTCAGATTTCTAGGTCAGGTTAATTCAGCTCCACATGATGAGAGCAATTCGCAATGTGCATTACAATCGTTGCTGATTCATATAACAATACACTTGTGCACTGTACCTCAGCGACGCTTGACACAATTACCGCCATGAAAGCCGTCACGAGCTGAGGCCGCCACTATCTTTTGTGAACAAAGCATGAATGGGTGCACTAGTATACATAGATATATATTATTACACTCAAGGTTTTAGCAAAGGAATGCGCTTAGATGCAAACAGCTAACTGGTTAAATTATAAAGAAAAGTATCCGCGTTCAACACCCACGCACAGCTTTCATTAGCTTTCAAGATTACAACTTTCTACTATTTACATAAATAAATTAACCTAACATACAAGGAAAATATTTTTTAAATGTAATATATATATATATATATATATATATATATGTATAATAGACTCTATGAGTAAGAGCCTTTATTAAAACGAATGAAACTAGATATATATATATATATATATATATATCATAATACGGGTTTCTTAAACAAACTAGCTACCTCGGTTACTCAGCCACTTTACGTATAATGCGAGCCTCGAGAGGATTGGTACATTAATGGTGAAGTTAATGTCTAGAGTTTGTTCTGTAGAACCTGTAAGTGTTCTCTGAGCAGTACAACCTCAGACCTGCGGCAAATATATGAGTTGGTAATTGTTTCACGAGCAAATAATCTTAACGTTCAAATATAGCAGAGTAAATATTATGCTAATATAAGCGAGTGTTCTATTTTTAAGTTAGAGATAAGACAATCGCCTTTATCTATAATTTAGCCTAGTTATAAAGTTAACAACCATATCCTACGATATACGCATATTTCATTTTAGTGACAATAAAGTATTAGAAAGAAAAAAAAAACAAGTGGGCAGGAATCGAAATAATTATAATATTGTCTGTGTAGACAATATTATAATTATTATGAGTAAAATCAATTTTGGTCTTTGCATATGAAATTGATGCACAATCACAATAAAAAATAGCTCAGGTAGCCATATCGAATAGCATTGCTTTATTAATAGAAATTATCATAAAAACTGATTGGATTAAGTCGCACATTAATACAAGTATTTTTTTGGATCGGATCTGTTTGAAATAGAAACCGCCGAATAAAAGTGTGAAACGTTGGTGCTTCAGGAAACAAGCAAGCGATAATAGCTCAATGGCTTAGAAGACCACCTTCGAAATCAGTAGATTCAGAGTTCGAATGGACACGGCCGAATTGACCGAGATTAGATTAGAAATAAAAATATTGTAAAGTGGGTATATACTTTTTCAGCAGTGGACTGACTTAAATTAACCCAACAACAATATATAACGAAAATAAATGGGTATAAATAAATATGTAAAACTACCTACCTAGTAGAAATACCAATTCTTTACACTCATATTAATGAGTGTAATGCGTTTATTGAGATAGCAATCGATGAGAAGATTATATAAAATATCATAGAGAAGATTACAATACAGCAAGCGGATGATTGGGAAATGATCCGAACCCTTGAACTAGACAGAAGTTTCGACACCAGTCATAGGAAGTCTTTGCCTCTCCGTCGCCAATCGCACAGTTTAGAGTACAAAGCACACCTCGAGTAAGAAATTAATCATATAACTTCTTCAATAACAGATATGATTGCCTTATTATTAGATGAAGCCTAATATCTAGAAATTATATAAGAATAAAAGATATTATATAGAAATCGGCCGAGCTCTGTATTTATGAGCTCAGTATCTGTATCAATTTGTAAGTATCGAATTCTCAGTAACACGGCAATTAAGTACTTTTTTTTATCATTCGTGAATCTTGTCGCAACATTTAATATTCACGTTTATAATAACGTCGAAAGAAACTGTAGTCATGGCCAACTTCAAATCAAAGAAACCAGCTACAGACTTATAAGCTTCTGAAACTTAAGAAAGCTCTTCAATTGCGATATAGCAATTTCCTGTTATGTACAACCTTCTTATAAACAAAATTTTGACTCATGACTAAACCCTTTGTTTCATTGATTGCTTCTTGAAGAGTTCTAAACCAAAATTCAAAATCATTTGCAATATTTCATAATGTAACTAAAACAGATAGATGTGACAAACAGGAGTAATACAGATGTTCTACGAACTAGCGGTTCTAAATGGTCTCGTTTTTATCCGGTCGGTCCATACATGGCCACATCATTATAAATATATAGGTAATAAATACATTCAGTAAACATTTTCTTCTTATCGAGATTATATTAAACCTACATTTTACTAGAACTACTTTCACTTCTTGATAGTGTGAAAGGTGAAAAATCAAAATATACTACTGCAGCAACAAGCATACTCCTTAGACAATGTAACGCCCGTGGTAACTTATGCATCTCCAGTCTTTGTTTACTTTCCATTATTCAGGCTCTTACTACTCGACTTTTAAGATGTAAAGTACAAATTACTTTAATTAATTTATATTTTTGGATTCCAAGTTTTGGAAATTGAAAAGATAATGGTCGAATTTTGAACATTCTTGAGTGCTACTCAAGAAGTTAAACAAGGTAAATTAAAAAAAAAATGTTTAACACTATGCTCATTTAGTTGTTGTGTATATAACGATACCCCACACAATCTATATATATTTTTATCAAAATAAATTTTTTGTTCCTCCTGTTATTTCTTTTTGATTATTTCTCCGTGATTGGTATCTGATTATATGTGACTAATGGACGATGGTACGTAAGAAACTCTTTTTTTCTCAAAGATGTATGTACAAATCCGTATTATGTCTAAATGCATGAAGTACACGTCAAAGCAATTCATCAAACATAGCAGCTAACCACTCACAAACGTTCATCTCTTCGATTGATCCTTAAGAGATACCTTTCTTCGTCACTTTGACAAAAAGTCACACAGTATTGATAAGATCTACTTAATACCTTCATAGTTAAGGTTTTAGCACCTTAGCAATAAATCGTTTGAAAAATAAGAATATAAGTTCATTAGTCATTACAAAAGGTCCACCGTTGTTAATTTCTTGGTTTGTATCCCCATCGACGACCTGTCATGACCTCCGTTACCGAGATGATCCCTTAACAATCTCCTTAAAGACAGACAAGCAACAACTACATCTGCATATCGCTTTCATTGAAGCCAGAAATGACTTTAAGCTGTCAACGACGTTACTCAAGATCAAGGACTGTTAGTGGGTTCCAACCTTCCACCAACAGCCGTGCACAGGCGCGCGAATATGACGGTATTACAATTTCATTAGCCTCTCCTCGCAAGATAGAATAAATTAAGGATTTTAGGATTCAGTTTAGCTCAATGTATTTTAATTCACTTCTTTTTCAATAATAAAAATTGGAAACACATTGCAGAAATTTTGGGACCTCATATATTTTAATTGTCTTTTCGAAATTGAAAAGAGTGCATGAAACCAAAACTTTATTTTATAAGACCTATCCGATGACACCGAATTTGACAGTGTTAATTGATTTTTCCTTTCTGTTTTGAAACAAAACGTCTAGCGTTCGTTGTTTACTTGGATAAAGTTAAATAATAGTGACAACAACTTTTTCTGCCAACAACATTCTGCCAATTAGTAATTTCATTTAAACCTCTGTGTCTTACTTTATATTTAGTTTCTATTCAGACTATTTTGTTATCATTTTTATTAATCACGAATATTTATAATTGTAATATAAAACAAGATTATAATAATATTTGTGTTTGAAGTAATTATTGATTTTATTGGAAGATTTTATATTTTCAATTCTACCAAAGCAGTAAAAAATCTAGAGTAGCTAATTTAGTCATATCTGAGCCAGTTCATTATTCTACTGATAACCCATTGGCAAAGGTATCTGACTGTGCGTACGAAATGATTCATTATCTCATTTATCACCAAAATTACTACATTCATCATACCATCAGCTAACGCATTATGCGCATCAGCTAACGACACCAGAATAGGCAATAACCCTGACCATAACATTGAAACAGAAGGAAGAAAGGCTTTAACGCTTAGCTCTGCTGTATATGCAGTTAGAAGATACAAGATTTATCAAACTTAAAAAGTGCCAAACTTCATACTGTAAAAGCGAGGCATTCGGGCAATTTATGAACTAGAAACTAGAACCTCTTTAAGAACTAGTTTTAAAGAAATTGAATTCTTTACTCTCGAATCTAGATTGAAATACGTAAAAAAAAATTTTTTTTTTTTCATGAAAATAGTAATTGAGATATATTCGTCGCTAGAAATAAAAAAAAAATAAACTATATTTACATATCAGTTGATTATATAATACGTATAATAACACAAAATCATTTACGAGGCTCTGCAAGCGCATATTCAAAACAATCCCTATATATACTCAAAATTGCCCTTAAATAAATTTAAGGTCATCATTAAACAATTATTCGATAAAAAACCATTATTAAACTTATTTCAGTGTATTATGTACAAGGACAAATATCTGTGGACATAACCAGCTCTACTTCTTATCGAGTTGTCTCTTTCTGTAATACTTTTTTTGTTTTTCATCGTGATTGAGTGCAATTTAATTTGAAAAAAAGCTCCCGTTTAGCTCCTTGCTCATTATTGTTTATAGAAAACTAATTTCCAAACGAACGGTATATTAATAATCTATCAAAGTATTTTGGATGTTATATGTAACCTAAAAAATGAAGATATGTTTTTAATTCATATTTGAAATTTTAATCTCTGCTAAGGCGTACTATACCTCAATTTTTTTTAGATCTATTGAATTGGACCTTGGACTTCACGCCGACCCAATAAGGTATGGAAGTCGCTAGCGATCGATGCCGGCAACGCGATGACAACTTCGTTTTACGAAATCGACACTTAGTTGTGCTCTCTGAGGCACGTAACGAGTGAACTGATTTGACTTAAGTGAAAATGTCATTAATCGATCCGCCTGTGTCAAAATTCGAAACTCGTATCTTTTGGTTCAACTGCAATGCGGTCACTTCGGTAACCATTGCACAAACGCAAAAACTGACTATTGACGGATTTCCCAAAGTGTCTCTCCTTACTTATTTAATACGACACGCAGCAGAAACTGTTGTTTTAATAAAACGGTGCATTAGTGTCAGTGTGGGCGGGTAATGCAAAAGTTTAGAGGTTTCTCGTAAATTCAAGTTCAATGAACGATAGACCGTCACCGATGAGTCGGATGCGACCTCTGTGGACATACTTGTGAATGTAATTTTTCTAATATGTTAAGTTTCACTTTAGCTTAGAGTGTATTATGTTGGGAGTTCGTAGACTAAGCTTTTATGTGAACATGTTCACTTCGTTCATTTAATTTCTAGGCGATCATTGACCGTATGGATAATAAGTGAAACTTAAAGTTATATCCGCCGGCCGAGATATTTACATATACATGTATGTTTGTTTTCGTATTGTACGCTTGTATTTGTTTAAATTGTAAAATTTGATACGTCCATAAAAAGAAAAAGGGAGCTTTTAAAGTTATTTTTGATCGAAGTTTAGGACAGAATTATTAGAAATTTATGTTCATTTATAAAAATACCATATTCGTTTATAATATTTATGGAATGGAATGTGGTATTTATATGAACTAACAAAACAACTTTATCGATTAATGCTTAATTTGAAGCGGCTCCGTTAATAATGCTTCAAGCCGACGGTCCCGACACTAGCTGACATCGGCTCGGTCTTGACTTTCGACCGCGCCGATGCGACCCGATGCGTGTGCTGTGAATGATTTCACGGCACCTTCCTCGCTCAGTCCCCGTGACCTACATCCCGCGACCCTCGCGGCACGGGAAGCTGCTAATTTCCAGCGCTAGGCTGTGGGGCGGCGCGGGCGGCGCGGGGCGGGCGCCCTACGTCACGGCCGGGGCGGCGCGCGCCACCCGCCGTCCTGGCCAGCTCGCACTCAGTCGGGCGGCACTGGACGAGAGCGCCGCACGTAAACTTCGTCGTAGGCTCCGAGACATCGCCGCTGCCGTGTCGCAAAACAGATTATATTTTTTTATCGAACCGTGTGTACCGGTGAATCGTATAGAGTGGTGTCGGTCGGCCGCAGGTCCCCGCAGTGCAGTGGCCGACGTCGCCCGTTCCTTCCGCGGCCGCAGGACGAGGAGGTACGTATGTCACGTGCTCGCGCACTCTACGCTCAAGGGCGCGCGATCCCGTCCTGTACGACAAGGTCGCGCTCGCTTCCGACCGCCGGCTTCGTAGGCCGATTTTCTGAAGTCTCGACATCGATGAAATGTTGCATTACACTACGATACGTTTTCAGTGACTGATCGATTCCGATATTTTTTCTTAAGTATTGCGAATTTCCTTGCACACACGACCGAGGCGCGACCTTTCGCGGTACACGGCGATGGGCCGGTCATGTGATCGCGCGCGACGGATCGTCTTCACGGCTGCGTGGTCTTCGGCGTCGTCGAGTAAAGCGGTAATGCTTTTACACGGCCGCAAGGCTGCCTCGCTCTCGGCCGCCGCTCTGCTTACGCGTAATTGCATTTTATGTCTCTCTGCTAGGCAGGTACCTATGAGAATATTTAACGACTCTGTTTTACGAGTGCGAGTCTCCTTATATTATTCATATATATTTTCATATATCGTAAATATTTATTTTACAATAACATCCATACAAATCGATGAAAAACATATTTATACTTAGTTTTCGATTTTTTCATAAGCAAATAAGTTCATCATCGAATTTGTTTAGTTATTAAGTACAAATTGTCAATTATCGTTGACAATTTGTATTAGTTTAATTTATTATTTAAATACATAAAAACTTAAATTAAAATTTAATACAAGTGGAGTACTTGTAATGTAGGAACTGCGTTTACATAATGTTACGAAATTATATGTTAATAGTTCAATAAAAGTTTTAATATGTTCAAACACCATCCATTGGTGCGCAGTATGTTGGGCGGCTTGCAATAATTGTTTTGATGGTGAAGTACAACGTCCAGACGCGATTCGATCTTAACCTACAGACGTGGGGACGCGGGCTAATTTCAGAAGACTTTGATCCGCGTTTTGGCATGAGCTCAGTTACGCCATTCAAACGGCACCACACTACGGTTGTTTGTTGTACACTAGCGTATTATTTATTTACAAATATAATCAACAATGACGACATTAATTAATATAGAAAGTTAATTTTTATTTTAAACGTTATTTTTTTCTCTTATCTGATTACGGCCTACCGTTGTATGCGTACAAGAGACATGTTTATTTACTTCGTGAATGATAGATATCTCCTTGAACGAACTCGCATATACTAACTTTAGTTACATCTATTTTTTATGACATTATAAAAAAAATTAACTGCTGTGGCCTACTATTATCTTGTACCTATCTGGAATCAGCTATTCTGTATTTTGAGTGCTAAATCGATCACGAAATGACAGCAATGTTACATTGGTAGAATAGAGCTCTACCTTTTAAGCGAAGATGGGTTACTTCAGTTTGCACTAAATCGTCGCCAATCGAGCATCCTTATTATTCCTTTGGTTCATTAATTTAAAATTAAAGTTTAATATAAATAAACGTTTACAATAAACAAATGTATTGTGAGAGAATCCAATATTCCCATATTGTATTATGCAAAAAAAAATTGGTTTCATTATTTTCACTTCATATATTCAAACCCGTTCAATTGCGCAGTAGTCCGGACAAGTTTGCACAGGTACATTAGTATTTCCATGCTATATTTTCTTAATCTCGAAGCAGAGAGCGGTTTCTCATCGTTAAATCCGAACGAAATTGGTTCTGCACATGTCGGGCGTTTTCGTTTCAAGAATGCAAACAATAACTTCTATTGAATTTCTTTTCTATTTATTCAACTCTACTCTGTGGTGTCGTTTTATTTCGAGAACAAGACGTAGGTAATTGTATTTTGTATCGGAATAGACGGAAAAGTTTTATGCAAACCATAAACCAAGTCGTTTATTTATGGAAAATCAAAACCTTTTTTATTGTTCCATCGACAACATGCTCTGATGATAATATTCATCGAAATACTATTAACACTCATATGTATTCGCAATTAGCTCTTTCATTTCCAAAATCTGAACAATGCAATTTTGGCGCAAAAGTTTTTCACTTATCCTTAAAAAACGAATTTTTTTATGTATTTAAGAAAATTTTGTTTTCATTCCGATGTTGGAAAGTTGCGTTTTCATCGAATATCCAATTTAGGAGACCCTAGAAAACTTTCTAACTATTTGCAGAATGATATTCGTTTATGTGTTTGGATGTGTGTAAAGGTATATACGTGTGGAGAGTTCTGGAACTGCAAAATATAGAAAAATTAGGCGCACACGCATATTTTGAAAAAGTAATTTTGACAGTAAATCAACATGACAATAAGAATTTCCGTACTCTAACAAAACCCTAAAAACGGTGAGTACACAAAAACATGATGTTTCATTATAATCTTCGAGAACGGGCCGTAGGTAATACTAAAACGTGCAACGGTAATCGAATGTCAATGCCAGTGACATAACGCATTAGCGACTGCGCGCGAGCAGGGGCGCGGGCGCGATAACGACTAGAAATAATAAAAATAACCTTATTTCAATAACTTCAACGTATAACTACAACGTATACACTTGAATGTTAATACGAAAATTTTTACCAATGCCGAGTTGGTAATAAAAACTTTATAGTACATACATTGTATTTATGCAAGTCATATACTTTAGTTGAATAAATCGTCATATTGAATCAATTCTTGATAAAATAAACAACATAACTGTCCCAATTTCCGTGTGCGGCTCTGATATTTGATTAAGCATTAATCGCGTATTTATACTTAGTAATTTTGACTTTTACAGCTAAGTTTAAAATCTCTCAAACTTTCGTTGCTTATTAAAGCTCAACTCTCGACACGTCGAAAAACACATCTTAATAAAACAATAAGTACATACTATACTAGACAAGTCTAGACTAAATTTTCATCACAGCCATAATGACTTACAACAACGACCTCGCTTTCGCCCGCAATCTTGTCTCTATGGGCCTAGAATAATATCTATGTGTTCTCAGCAGTAGTGTTAGAAAAAAATTGGCTGCGAAAACATAAAAAATTCATTGACATCAAGTAAAAATACAGTCTTTACTCTCTATTCAGCAGTTACCGAGACTCGGACGGACAGACAGACGAAATGTTTAAAATTACTATTAGAATTTTTATCTATATTGCGTGAGCATAGTTTTTATTATAGAAAATCAACCAAAAGTGTAAGATTCATTTTAGATGGTGACACATGTTTTCGCGTTCATCGTTTTTGGTCAAATGTGGTCCAGACCACCACGCACTCATGTAGGCCCGTAAGGAAACGGTCACAGCATAATCGCAAAGTGTAACTCTTTTATTTCTAGTTTCATACGGAACCGTACTCACGTGAAAAGCGAAACCTCTTTTATACAATGCGGTGGGTATTTAGAAATACAACGTATCTTTTTTATAATTGATTGTTTAATTTCACGTTACTAAATTAAATCCGAGTTTTTTTTTTTCAATTATACTTAACGTTAGAAGTTAATGAGAATCGAAATAATAGACATTTCCGCTACGCAGGAATTGAATAATTTACTCTGGTACATTTTTTTTTAATTCAATAACATTACTTTGAATAACTTAAGAAATTATGTTTTCAAATTTAACCTATTACTAATTTACGGCATTGTTTCTTTGCAGTTTAGGAAAAAAAATAAATACATTAACGAATACGAACAATAAGTTGATTAGTTAATTCTAATAAACAAATCAGGCGAAATCAGAGTCGGGCCCGCGTCACCAGTGTTCCGTAGTAAGCAACGAAACTAAACGTTTGTAATTTTAAATAAAATGGTACTCGTAAATTTTACATATTTGATCTCAAATAATATCGACACAAATATATTTTATGTTTGAAAACATATGCTATGTTTATAATTGGCCAAATATAGGCGGATGGCTAAATTGCATCTATTGAAAGCTACAAATAAGAGGTTGTTTAAAAAAACTTGTATTGAAATAATTTTCATTGCATTAATTTTAAATTTCAACTACAGTTACTTTTTACGATTTTTTTTTTAACAAATGATTCCAAATTTAGAATGAAGAGACACAAATTTAAGGAATTTAGAAGTTAATCGTTAATAGACATCTCAGAGACAAAGTTAATTTTGAATGGCCAATGCATTTTCAAATATATATCCAACTACGTGCTACTTCCAGGAGTCACTGAAAAAAATCTCATTCTTCAATTTTATGTAGGGAAAATTACCCTATTTTTTTTATTAGTCCATCAAATCTGAATTCGAAAGATTAATAAAGTTGTCATACACACGAGGGCTTACATAAAACGTTTTCCTACGCAATTTCACCAAAATTGATGTAAAAATGTCTGAGTTATAAGAATTTAACTTACGGATGAACTAGATAAAACCACAAGGGTTCTATATTTTTGTATCGCTTTGTTTATGGAACACTAACAGTAGACATAAAATCAGTCGAAGTTTTACAACATCGACGCGCTAGTAGTTCTCAGCTGATATTTTAGATAATTTCGTCAAACGATAACTCCCTTATTTACCTTATAAATCTCTCAAATTAGATATGTATCCACCTACAAGCATTTATGTCACTTCGTGCACTGATGGAAGGCGACCGCTTTTTAATTAAATTTAATCATAACGCGTTTCGCCGGGCGTCGGCGTGTCGACGCCCGACCACGCACTACAAGCAATAACATTAAGCGCACAGCGCTTTAGCGCCGTTGTTATTGCCGCTTCTTGTAAATTACACCGAAAGCTTTTAATCACCTTAAAAGCTGCGGAGGACCGCGGCGCTCGTGCGCGCCGTATCAGTTACATTCTAAAAGGATTTTGAAATAGTTAAGTATACGATCATGACAGTGGCGGCCGAGCGGTCGGCGGTTCGCCTTCAAATCATAGCGCGTCTATGCCTTCTTAATCTTATCCCACTGATACCTGACGTAGTCACCTCGTTG
The DNA here is from genome assembly GCA_005406025.1 of Eumeta japonica. NCBI lineage: Eukaryota > Metazoa > Arthropoda > Insecta > Lepidoptera > Psychidae > Eumeta > Eumeta japonica. Next base: position 45,636 of record BGZK01001701.1, on the reverse strand, counting down.
GTGACTGTTGAACTGTGCCAGTCCGGAGGATTGTAGGTCGAAACTTGTCGTCCTGCAATTAAAAAAAAATGTGAAAACACTACTATGAAATAGGATGATACCATCCTTATATACACGTTGCTTTCGTATTTTGTAACTTTCATCAGCAGATTTAAAACTGCAACTAATTAATAGTTTTTCTAATTCATATTTTTTAAATTACTAAAATCTATTAAAATGTAAAACTATAATTTATAAAACTGGATGAAATATAACCTACCTATAGCAATCACATTAAATTATTCTCGTTGGTTGTTTACCATTATGTTATATCACCAGGCAATAATAATGAATCGTTCTCTGGTCACGCCCGCAGAATAAAATAAAGGTCACATGCGACAAATCGATTTGACGCAACATAACTAACCTACCTTTCAAAACTAACAAAGGTATCCTTTCGTTTATTTAATCATCCCATTAGTTTACACACTATTTATATTCTCATGCATTAATCTCCCAATTCTAGTTTTTTTTCCAAGGGTTGTATAATTCTATATTGTTGAATTAAAAAAATATATTATATATATTACACTTTATACTGAATTTCATTAAAAACCGTCTACTTCCTTATTTTTTTATTAATACGAATCTATCTAAAATGTAATTCAACAGTAACAAGATATTAGTTAAATTTAAATATGTATATAATTATGTAAAATTCTCTGTTCATTCCTTAACTCTTCTAAAGGCCACACAGCCTCAAACCGTCTACCTTAATCGATGGATCATGGCGACGATAATATTCGACCAACGCTAGCGCCCCGGTCTAGATCGCTGACTATTGACTCGATGCTCTAATGACACACGTATCGGTGTCAAGGCGCCGTGTCATGCGCACGACATTGTCCCCTGGCACCATCTTCGACTATTAGAATAGCCAAATGGCCATAGCTGTTCTATGTGATGTAGCTAATTCAATAGCTGTACATGATTTAAAGATATTTTGTTTTATTGCATTCTCTATAATGGTATATATGTAAAATGAGATCGCCATTCGTATGACAACTCTATCATAGGTGTCCCTCAAAACGCAAAATCGTTAAATATAAAAAGCTTAACTCACAATTTCACAAAATAGTTTTTCAGTAACTGAAAACTTGACCATACCTAAGTGTACCTCAATGGCATACGCACTGTACAGTGTGCATTATAAAAGTGAACAATAACAAGACCTTTGGAGACTTTTTGCGTACGTCGAATTTTCTTGTTATAATGTTTTATAAAATATACAAAAGACGTCCAATTAAGTAAGTAATCTTACAGATCTAGGCACTATAAATAAATTATTTTTTTACGTTGGATTTTTCACTCAAAAAACTTCGTTCAACCTAAGAAATCCAGAAAGAATAATTGATTTTTTCTTGGGCAAGCATAGAATGGATCTAAATCACACAGTGCTTATCGTTTACACAATCACATGTTCTTGTTGTAATCCATTTTTCACCATGACGGTCAAACCGCTCTTAAGTCGTAAAAGGACAAACGGACAAACAGACAGACAGATAGACAAAAATTTTAAAGTTAATTGTTCAGACAGAACATACACATTACTATAGTAGTATAGATATGAAATAAATACATTTTCCAAATTCTAAATTATACCTATGAGTGGTGCTATCAATCAATCGGAATTTTACACTTATTTTTACCATTTGCGTTTTAATAATAAAATTCATAAGTGAGATTTTGGTGCAAATTGATATTTTTTTTGTGTATTTTATTTTCATAGAATTTTCTGGTGGCGGGAGTACCTGTAATTATTAGGTCATTATTTCAAATAGTCATAAAACTAATTTACATAAGCAAAAACATGATCCTAAATAAATAAAATAACGCTTAATAAATTTCACCATAAAAATGAGATAAAAGTGATAAAATCAAATACTTTATAACGTCGATATTTTCTAAAACTGTGTAAAACTCACAATCTTTTTACTTTTAGTGAGCAATTCTTATGCGTTTACACATTTTCATATATATATATATATATATTTATACTGGTATCTCAGAAACGGCTTTAACGATTTCGACGTAAATTTGTTTTTTGATAACGTTTTGCTTTTCACCATTGAAACAGAATCCAAGATTCGTACCTACTTATCTAGCTTTCGGGAATCTATTAAGTTTATGTAGACATATTCCGATAAATAATTATAATAAATGTATAAAAACAGGATTATGATATGTTGTGTTATTGTTTTGAGGTTAATTACATTGCTTGAACTACAATACTGTACATCTTTTAAGTTTCCTTTGATTCAGTCCGCTACTAGGCGTAGGCCTCGCTTGGGTATCTACTCAACGTAACAGCTAAAAAACGTGTCTATATCCCTATGCGTCCATCGAGTCTTCTTACGACACACTTTTTTTAGATACCATTCGTAATAAATTGAGAAATAAAAAAATACAGAAAGCGCAAAAGTTACAAGTACACGTTACGGGCGGGCCCGAGCGCTATTATTGTTACGCGACCGAAATAACGCCGCTGAAACGCGTATCCAGCGATATAGCGATAAACACGCGATACGGCCATCGTCGCTCAATGAAATTATCCGGCAGGGGATCGAGGGGGGCAGCTAGTACACAACGCCAGATCTAATCCGTGACGGACGTTAGCACGCCTACCGACTTGTGACCACTTCTGTTGTTGTTGAAACGACATTTGTTGTCGTGATAACTATGACCGCAACGGAAACCACACGAACGGGCCTGAATCGATAGAGAGATGTGTTTCGATGGGTACCAAAAAACCAAATAAAGAATATAGAATAAACAACAAAATAAAGAATAAATTATGCGAATATCTCGTTAAAGTTAACTAAATTAATGGACCGTCTACAATTGATAGCGTCTAGCGTCCGCCATATTGGATTGTCTGTCATTTAATATAGGCTATGAGACGTTCTGGATGACACTATCATCGAAATGAAGTGTCAATCGGATGAAATCAATCGAATGACGCTAGTCTACCATGTAACAAGACAGAGCTCCATTAGTCGACAGATTGAAATCACACCGGGAGGGTGACTTTAATCTGGCTGGCTTACTTGATTCAATGTCCCATGTGATTAATACAAAATTAACGGAAAAAACCGGTTAAGTTCGTGTCGGGCTACGCATAGTCTAAGGTTCTGTAGTTGCTCGTCACAATATGCGGGCTTAGAAGGAGGCTTATTGTTTGATACTACGATCCTATTAATTAAGTTCATGGTTTAATGACTAATAACGGGCCCACATAGGACGAGTTCTAAGGATCATATGATTTTATATTTCATAATTTTATGTTATTCTTATGTTTACTACCAATTTTAAACAGCCAGCAACTTCTTGTAAGTAATTTTCATTTGTACGAAAAATTGCTTTTTACTTCTCCAAATATATGTTATATGTCGATTATTAACTCTTTAAGTTGTAAAGCAGGGATAGTTTTCCTTTTACTTTCATTATATATACTACTGTCGTAATTTTTTTCTAATATTCAAGAATAACCATTTAGTCGGCAGGGGGGACACTGGACTCTAACAAAAATTATTACTCTAAAGCTGTATATTTCGCAAACGGATCCTTAAATCGTAAAATGGTTTTCCCGCAATATTTTTGAATGAGCTACCCAACGATACCGACACCATGGTATATATGAAAAAAAAAAAAATCATCCCCACTTCATGTGTAGGGGAAGTATCCAAAAATTATCACTCAGTCTACATCTATATTTTTCACTAGATATTTTCCACCAATGAGACCTTTAACCGAATGATCGGAAAATCGTCACTCAATTCGTAGGAAGTGGTAGAATAGCTAACTACTGGCGGACGTAAAACTGTTGTTTTCTTTTTAAATTGTTTCTTTGCACGCATGTTATTTTTGTTTCCGACAGATACTTTTTTTCAAACGGTATCAATACGCGTGAGCATAATATTAATTTTGAAATATTTTAGATGGAATGCCTAATACACTAGCGACTCGTTTAGGGGTTGCGGGTGTTCATGGGCGTCCGGTGACCATCTACTTTCTAATAGCCCGCAATGCTCATTTGCTCCTTACAAATTCTATAAAAAAAATAGTATCAGTATCACCGTAATAACAATTTGTTGAATTTGGTAATTTAGGCTGTAAGAGATAACATATAACCTTGCGTGCAAACTTACATAAACTGTGAGATTTATCAATTTTCCATTCTGCTTTTCCGTCAAGCATAAAAAACCGGTTCCGAGATATTATGCTTGAATCAAAATAACATTATATAAGTACATGCCCTCTGGGAGCCTTAACGCACGAATAGGGCTATGTAGAGTTACGGAAATATTCAACTAATTAAAAAGTTTTAGCGACCCGGTATTATCGACAAAAGAAATATGTAGTAATGTACCACTCGTTCTAAAAAACTTTTTTTTACCTATTTGGTTATAATATTTGTATAGAATTCTAATTAAATAAATGGGAAGAATTTTCAATAAACTTTTTGTTTTTTTATGGTGAATTTATAAAATTTTACAATTAAAATATTTTTGTGATTTGGTACGGTTTTTTCGATAAATATTTTTTTTTATTAATTTGTCTTCACACAGCACCATAAGAATTGATTCAATATATGACGTACTTTTTAATTTTACATTCTGTAAAGATGTTCGATACAAATTCGAAACATGAATCAAAATTAAGACGATATTCACAAAAAATACAAAGCTTGAGCAGCAAACGTTACTCTAGCCATTCCATTAGTATTTGCTATTCGGGCGTCATCCATTCGAGGCAGCTTGCATCACAAAAAAATTAACCTATCGTTATTCGAGCACGAACCGACGGTGTAGCCGTTAAAAATCATATGCTCAGGTGAAATATATGGATAATGCAAACGGAACACTGCTGAAAATGAGCCAACGGTGACATAACACGGGAAGCGAAAATACAAACGTCTACGCCACTGCCAAAGCAGACGGCACCAAAAGCGATTTCGTCGCAGTATTTTTCCCTTGTCAGTTGAGACCGTGAACTTTCGAAAGTCTATTACCTACTTATCTATATCTCCTATCAATTTATGGTATGTTATAAGTCTGTGCACGCGTTAATATCTGTATACTTGTGAGTAATTAAGTAAACGTCTAATTAAGGTAAAAAAATTGCATGGGGATTGAAAACATCCAGTTAAGCATCAGTTAATGAACCACTTTTTGGATATTAAACAGTTCTTCCATAATTCCGAATGTAAATTAGTTAATTGTTATATTAACAACAATCAAATTAATCGCCACGTAAGGTACCGGGAATAAGATGGTAATCGAAAACGGCAGAACGAAACAATAATTGATAAAACTCTTCAAAAAGGAATCCGTTTAAAGTCCATTAAAGCGAAACCGTAGACGAATGCTAGTTTATCTATAAATTTCTAAAGCATAAACGAAATCCACTCTTACAAAATTTTTGATAACTTTTGTATTGGTCAATTTCATTTCATAACTTTATTACGGTTGCACAGATAAATTGGTCGATTTTCCGTTGTTGAATACGAAATGATCCAATCGGTTAATCGATAATTGTATTGCTTTTATGCAACCGCATTGCATAGAAACGTTGATGTAATAGTATTAATGAATCCCGAATTGCTTAAACACGTATTGCTATACGTATACCTCACTAAAATCATATTTTCCTCCAAAACACACATGCTATGAGTACTCATACCGTAATCCCGTATCATATAAGCACGTGACTTAATGCAGAATAGAAAGGAAAAAGATGTTTAAAAATATATCAAATATGCTGAAAATACAAGATTGACGTAACACCATTTCAATACGGAATCTAGCTTCAATAGGCAATCCATAAGATATATTAAATTCTTTCATAATATTATAAATGCTATATCTGAGAAAGTGCTAATACAATATTAAGCGTTAACTGTCTAACATTGGTCCTATGTAATTTTGGTATTCCATACCGTTTTCTATGCGATGTGCGCAGATCACGAAAATAGTGCCTAAGATCTTTATAGATCCTTCGCTATTGTATGCGACGTAGGTTGTTGTATGAGATTTCTATTAGGCTGTTGTTGAGACATCTCGATCCATCCACGATCTATTTCGGGTTTCGATCTTGAGCTCGCCGTGATGGCTCTAAACTTCCTGTGGGTTGTTAACTATCGTTGTCACCAACGAGGTGACACTGCCTGAGACCGACGGAAAAACTGTCTTACTTAATAAGTTGACCGTTTAATTTACTAAGATTACATAATTAACTGTAACTTAACACTGCGACGAAAATATATAGGCTGCTCCATTTAAATAATAATAATATACAATAATTTTCAGAATAAATTATAAATAATCCTAATAAACAGTTCACTTCAAATAGTTGAGTTCTTGTTAGTTTTCAGCCGACAGGTAGTTATTAACCTTGAAAAGTTAATCACGCCTTAGCCCGCAGAAAATTTACGTACGTAACTGACGTTTAAATATAGACCAGTGGGTTAAATAAAAATCAATGTTAATAACAAACTTATTATTGTGATTGTTTCTCGTGCCGTGCGTGCTTACATAAATTCATTTCTAATGTTAAAATGTTGGTGACGAGGAAACTGATAATATACTTTATACCTACAAAATAGTAGGTCAAAAGTACGATCAGCTTATGGTTATACGGCAGATTTATATAGTATTTTTTTTCTAATATACCGTGTTTTATAAATGTTTAGTTATCATCTATATAAAAATGGCCTCTTTTAACAGTATATAAGTAATATTTATTAATATAGACTTTATGCAACACATTATTATATTAACGAAATGTAACAATTTCTCAAAAGCTTGGTTGGTATCAAATGCCTCAACATTATAAATAATATAATGTATTATATTATTTATAATGTTGAAGCATTTATAAACCCGTATTATAGGTATTTTGATAATGCGTTAGTGACAATAAATTTCAGATATTCTTCAGACTTGATAGAAATCAGAAAATGCCAATTGGAAAATAAATTACAATAACTTCGCATCTACAACATCAACCGGGAATTGCGATTTTTTATTTCTTAATTTGTGAAATTAACATTTTTGTAATGTAAATCCTTCTTATCGTAATGACGTCGGCAAGTAGCCACAGACAAACGGCCGGCGTCTCCAAGCGGCCGCAAAAAAACATTTTCGAGGCTGGAAGCTTCTGAAAATTGAATTCTTTATGCATGCAAATGTATGCCGCAGTGGCCGAAGCAATTATTATGGTAATTATTGCCAGCGAGTCTCCGTCTAGTAATTTGTTATGATTTTGTTTCTATGTAAATTTGGAATCGTTAAGGACGTTTCCTGCGCAAACACCTTAGGGCATCAGTGACGTCATTAATCATTATGTTTCAGACGCTGCCTCTTTTGTATTATGACGTTGCGCGCATCCTGTGAAGTTTGTTGTCGAAGCATTTAATTTGCCACGGTCTTATGATAAAATTTTAAGTTTGATAAATTGTAATGTTAAAGGCATTCCAAACAGGTAGCAAGAGGAGGGATGACGCTTCAGTAGGTAGGAGGGTACGACGTAACCCTGTCCTCGGGTGCTCGGTGTCCGTCACTATTTCCGCATGTAAAAATATTGGATTATATTAGGCACAAAATACTTAATATGTAACAATGAGGTTAGGATAGGTTACGTGCTGACTACGTAGGCAGATGCGGCATCGCGCCAACAATTTCGTGATGCAACGCAAATGAAGTTGGGATATTATCCATCTGTAAGATTCCGAAATAATCTACATAAATCTAATCGCGGAAAGAGCTGTTACAACCTCTTTATTGTTTGGTGTAATGTCTATATAAATCAATCAAATTGTACATTTCTACTGAATTTGACTCGTCTAGAAGAGTTTAAACATAACAGAAAATATTTTTTACTTCAGATATATTATAATAATTAATACCATATTACAATAATAATCCATACTCGCATCTTCTGAATCTCCGTGAATTATGGATTATGTGCAATTAATTTTCGATGCACATTGTAATAACAATCGTGTTATATTTGTAATCGGTGGTAAATTGGTTGTTAAACACCGTTTCTCCAATGGCCATTACGTCGAACTTAACACCTTCAAAAGGCTGAAGGTTTGAAAAGTAATCATAGTAATATAACTTAAACCGGAAATCTGTTATCTAAGTTACCTCAGTATTCTCTGTCGTCGGCGCGGGTGCAGATGGGGAGAGGGGGGATTGTGGTGTGCACGCAAAATGTAAATTTATGGTTTTTTTGAAGCGTAATGAAGCTATCAAAATATTCATATGTGTTCGTGATTTTAATCAGTATCAATTAAACGCCAGATCAGTGCACACGCGTTTGCCTCCTCGTGACCTCTCTTCCCCCGCACATCATCGACGACCACAAAAGACACTACAGAACGCAGTCACTTCCGCTTGAACTTAAGTTTCACATGATCGCAACTCTTCCATTGTATTACTTTATGGATGTTGTTGGTTTGGAACAGTTTAGCTACTGCAGTCTAGCAGATACCGGTCGATGCCACACCGGCCTTAATCAAAGCTTCCTCTATCTGAACTATACCGGTCACAACTGAATGTGTCGTAGGAAGTTATAATTTAAATTCAAAACTGTACTTTATGCGTCGTTGTGCGAACTTTACACACATACACACAAATTTAACTTCTATATAATATTAATCTAAATATTTTGTGATATAAATTCGCGCACCATATTATCATTACAACTACACCACGGAGTAAGCCGTCGAAAAGATATAGGGTAAATTCGCTCAAATATCTCTTATTGACCAGGGCTACATAATAGGAAGGAACATTAAATTTATGTTACCAATAAATAATTTAATGTAATGAAAATTCTAAAAAAAATTATGGTCCCTCGACGGTCACCACCAGGCATAGACGTAAAAGATTGTACGTGCGTAGATATAACATCGCTAAGCTTCTTTCGAATGTGTTCAAATAAAAATATTAATTAAGAATGCATTTTTTCTATTTTAATCCTTTGAACTTTTAAGAAGCCGAAATTTTAAATGATGAGCAATTTATCAAGTTCCATGTTTCTTCAACTACAAATCTCTCACCACCGACGTGTGCATGTTATAATCATAATTGCAAAGTTTCTGGCCTAAATTGATGATATCGCTCAAATACACCACCGCGAAGAAGCAAAACCGCAGACGGCCGCTAGTTAACCTGTTTATTCACTATAACGTAAACGTAGGCCACGTTTTAAGTCCATTTTTTGTGGGCATCATAACAGAACTGAACAGGCGTGACGTCACGCAACACCGCTCCCGACCTTGACCGTTATGCGAGTTAATTCGGTTATGTGTCATTATTTGTGTCATGTCCGATTGGACGTCGCGGAGAACGTAAATAAATCATTGTGTACTTTATCTGTATAATGTACCATAAGAATAATGCGTTAATTATATCTTCACTTTTTCTTACGGTGTAAGCACAATCATTTCGATAAACACATTAGTGCGTGCTTACGGATGATGTAAAAGCGTTAAGGTGGTCGTCATTCATAAATGTCTATTCTATGAATTTCACTCGTTGGTATTAATCGAAATCGAGGCTCGATTCTCAGAAGGCAGGACCACAGGCATTTCGGGTTGAATTGTTATATTTAGGAATATTATTCCTTTGAAAGGATTTCGCCCGACACATCAAATAAATACGTAGGTATAATAGATGTTATCAAAATAAAATAATGTTTAAACGTCAGTGAGTAAGGAATTCCATTCTAAAACGAAATTTAATCTCAAATAAGTGATTTTTTTTGTATCTTTGTTTTTTTTTTTTGATGCTCGATATGAAATATTTTGTCATTCGACGGAGTAAATGAATGATGTTACATTATCGAATCACAACTCATACACTTACAAATCAAACTCTTCTTTACAGCTCATACTTTACCGTTACAATACATTTCGATACCAAATTTTACACTTTATCAACATATTTTGGGAAAGTAAAATATCGAATGTGCCCTCGATTAACCTATGAAATATTCCGTGAATTTATCTCGGACACAAGAAATATAATTTGAATTATCAGCTTACAAAAATAAGGGGTGCGCTGGCGTGATAATAACTCGTCTATACAACGAGTCCCCTAGCTCGTAATCACGAGATGTCACGCGCATCGCCGGCGACGGCCCAGGCCGTGACATTGGGGGTCGTGCTCGAGCGGCGAGCCACGCTCCACCGTGCTCCACTGCCCCTCCGTCGCGTTTTGCTCGTTTATCGATTGTGCATTTTGTTTTTTTTTTGGCTCGTAAAAATTACAAGAACTCATTTTTAACATTGACATTACTTTTAATCGACACAACGTGATTGCGTTAAATAGCATAAACATTTAAATCATGCCCAAATACTGGAACACGAAAAAAAAATGTGTGTCAGCTCCGACGCACGACTGGAGTTTACTCCTTAAGTACGATTGTCTAAACATACGCAAAAAGAGTTTATTTAACTGAAAAAAGGTTAATACCAAATGAAAGGGTAAATTAACAAATTAATGAAAATGATATACATATGTAAATATATATATATATTCATTTTATATACATTTATTATAACCAATCGGCGAAATATTTTACATTAAACTTTTCACAATAGTCAATTTCAGATGTGTACAAATACTTCATTAGGAATGTTGATAAATTATGCACTTCACCAAATATAATAATAATGCATATAAAAATTCACGATAATAATAGTATTTATTAATAATTATAGTAATAAATCAAATGTTAATAATAAATATTTACATTGTAAAAGAACACTTTAAAACACAAACAAAACAGTGGTGACGATCCGTATTAGCATTGTATAACTGATACACTATATATATATATATATATATATATATATATATATACATATCGTATTCATACATACGTATACATATACATGCATATACATATATATCGTTTGTAAACGTTGAACAGTATACTTTTATAATATATATAGTTATACACACAATATATGCGTCAGCTGCCTCGCTGCGTTGGCTACACACAAGTATACAGACAAGTATACACATACACGCGATTGAAAAGTGAAAGGTGCGCCAATAAGTTGCGCACCAAAAATGTAACTCGGATTCATCAGTAAATTTTACTCCTCAAATTTTTCTCATATCGGGCGCCTTATATGAAAATCGATTCTTAAGGAGTAAACTCCAAAAATTTGCTGAGTCCTTCTCGTCGTTTTTTTTTTTGTAATAATTTGGTAGATGTTTAAAAATATTACACATTATTAACTTAATTAATATACCCAAACATATTTATAGCATTTTTCAATAGCTTAAATAAACATAAGCCTTTAGACAAAAGACATAAAACTATTATGCCTCAGTCGAGGCAGGTTTATTTCGTTTCTATTCACGATTTCGTGACTTATATTATTTCGCTACTGGCACTTGACCCTTTTCTGGCAAATGCTCAGTTTATTCTTGTCCGTCTAGTATTCATACAATTTGTTGTTGGAAAAAGTCACATGGCTATTTCATTATTATTTACCCATTCGAATTAAACAATATAACGTATTGTTGTGTAAGATCATTTTTTTTCTTAATATAGTTTTCATGTTAAATTTCCATTTATTTAATACATTTTCCACATAATTCTATTAAAGTAGTTTGTGATATTTTTTCTTGGTGGAATGTTTAACTCCCAATCCAATCTTCAACGTCCTCCACTAGCCAACTACCGCTTCCAAATTATCCGTATTCTATTTCTACCTAAAAGGCCAGCAACAGATTAGTGACTCTTCTGGGATTACAAGCTCCCACGGGCAGCGGTGAACACTAGTGACTCGTACGCTTGTTTGCGCCACGAAATTGCTACAAAATAAAACATAATTTTGGCGCTAGAAAATCTATCTGTTTGCGATCTAAGTTTTTTTTTTTCAACCAAATAAACATTTATATAACAACATTTTATAACCTAAATCTTTACTTACACATAAATAAAATCGAAGCACGCGCAATATTCGGTGTAATTCAAAACAATCGACAAATGCGAAAAATCCACAACCGTCAGCGTTTAAATCGTACGAGCGCTTACAGCAAAACGCTTTATTTTAGCGAAATCAGCGACAAAATAAGCTGATAGCTAAATACGGACGGCACATGATAGCATAATAGACACGCTTTAAAAGGGAACTTTCCGCGAGATACTTTCGACCTTTGACAAAAACCCCCGCCGTATTCATCGCTTACAAAAAGGCCGCGCCATCAAACAAATTACTTCCTTATGCGGCCGTCATATGGGAGTGATTACGATCGGGTGCTATCAAGGGGAAAGTCATTACGGACTGAAAATGTACTGGCACCGGTCGACACCGCGGCTTTGAAACGATTAACGTGTTTGTTGTGAGCTCTAGTTTGGAACTGGAATGATACTCGGGTAGAGAGGTGATGTCGGCGCGAGCTATGCGCATAGGCAAGAGGGTCGCGATGCAAAATTCTACTTTATGCCGGATTTGCATATTCTTATGTAAGGAAATTTCTCTATAGAGTTCGATCGACATGCAAATTACGAAATTGATTTCTATTCAAAAACAAATTCGCACCAATATTTATAAATTAAATGTTATGGAAGTCTTGGTTATTTAAAATTTATTGAGTACTAGCGACCCGCCCTGGCTTCGCATGGATGCCATTTATAACGTAGCGTAGCTAGCATCTATAGTCAGATGACTTCCGGTGAATAAATGGAGTTGGACATGTGACAAAGTTACTAAGTGTCTTTCTACCCTCGAGAAGAAAATGTATTAATTTGTGTGAAAATATGACCAAAAAATTGCCAAAAACAAAAAATCTTTTGATTCGATCGATACCAAACTTCATTTAATTGCACAAGTACTGCCAATTTTTGTTCCTTTAAACAGTATAGAAGTCTATATGCTACAGCGCCATCTGGTTGAGAGTTACAACAAAGAGGATAGCACAAAAATCTACTCCAAGGAACACATGTTAATTTTCATGGTGTTCGGTCGAACGGAGTCTTATATATGTATTCTAAAAAATTTATAACTTTAAAACCAATTTTTTTTTTATTGATATCCATGTGTTGTACAATAGCATCCGAAAGCATCAAACGGGTGTCAACCTTTTATTTAAACTTTAAACAACAAGCCATTAATATTTTAAAACACCTAATAGTTATTTAGCTACGAAAAATAGCATGATAACTATTGTTAAATCAACAAACACCTAACCATAAAAGGTAATTCTTTCAATTTTGGAATATCTGTCTATATGACATTCGTAAGAATTATATTACAAGGAAAGCATTAAATACAAACATACAATTGACCACTATATATGACACTATAAAGCGCACTCTCTGACGAATGTGCACTATCTTAATAACTACTACAAACCCGCATCAAATCACTATGTAGGGGTTAAATTCCAAACCCCCCAAACTGAAGTAGAAACATCGATATACTTAAAAACCCGACTAACAACATGTTCGACTAAATTACTATAACAATATACCTTTACATTAATAAATCTAATAATCATAAGAGTGTGACAAAACGCTTCGAGGCATATTATCAAAAACAAGAATCATTCAGAAATAAGAGTCCCCTAATGAACGCCGTCATAGCAATAAAATATCCTCTCGGGCGCACGTCGAGCTAACGATTTCGACCGTCTCGTCGGCCGCCGCGAAGGCATCGATCAAGTTTTTCAGGATCCCGAAGGGGATCTATACAAAATAAATGGCCGCCATTCATCATCATAGATAGAATGTCACAACCCCGCCCGACCTACTTTCATGAAAGTGTCCCCGTTCTTTATCTCCGTCCCAATATATGTGCCATTTATTCCGAATCCACCCCCGGCCGAACAAAGGACCTTCCGAGAATGGAATTCGTCCCTCAGACGCGGGCCGTTTCAAAGACGTTATTTCAATAACGTAGCTCCGATGTCGGACCTCTGAGAGCGAAAATATTGTGTATTTTCGAATTGGGAAAGCTGCGAAATAATATTTCCTATAAATTTCATTCAGAACATGAACAAAACATCGCACGGCGAGTATAATGAACTGCGTATCTTTTATTGTAGACTCATAGAAATGTCTATAACTTAACGATGACTATTTTACGTCAAAGTCAAACTTCTTAAGGTGTGACTGAAAACTTTTTTGAACTGAAGTGACGTCCATTAAATCTACATTCCGTTTACGCAATTTCCGCATTTATAATTTGGATTTCGAATTCGCCAATTTTTATTCAAATTCAAAGTGGCCAATATTCGGAAACCCGAAATTCGATATAAACCCTAATATGTTTACTGATATTATGTTATTCAATAACTAGCTGTGCTCGCGGCTCCACCCGGATGGTAATGGAATCGATTTTTTTATATTTAACGATCTCTCTTTCAATCAAGATCCTGAACTCTGTCCATATTACAGTCTAAAATAACATTGATTTTCAGTGTAGTCATAAAATCTACCAAAATACAATACAAAAATAAATTACTTCAATCGCGTCCAAAGGTTACACGCACTCATATGTTTTTTTATTTTTTATTTCTTGTACTTAGTGAACGTATTTTAAATCAATAACCGATCCGATATCCGATGGCGAATGAATATTTATTTAAAATCCAGTAACCCCATTGTAACGTGTCACCGCGTCTAATGGAAGAGATTAACTTGGGTTATCGCCATGGTAATATCGCGTTTGCGTCATGGAAAAATAAGGGTTATTTTTTCGGCCGCCTACAGCCGCCCACGAGCGCGGCTCTGACGTCACCCGCCCCACAGCCCCGATCTATCGTTACGTATTACGGTCACGATTCGGATAGAATTTATTTATGATTTCAATTTTTTGTCGTTATACGTATTGGGCATACGACGTCACACTTCGCGAATATTCTCGCGACATTCCGCTTGGAGGCATCCTACTTATTTATTACGCGTAGGCGGAGGTGTGTACATGTACTATAAAATGTAATGAATTCTCTCTGGGCTTCAGTAGAAAGTCTTATTCTATGTACATCTGTCAGCACAATAAATGTGACAAAATTCTTTATACAAGTAATTACACGGTATTCTGGTTGCACCATAAATTATTTCCGATTCTGCATGTATCTGACGCGGTGAATAACGTGCTCTACTAAACAATAAATAGCGTGATGGAAGAGTATTGATATGACGGTGATAAGAAAATTGTAGAACGAAGCTTATTCCTCAATTTACGAAAGTATCCCTATTTAACCAAGTTTTCTTTTACAAGACCTTCAAAATACGTATTATTCAAGAAGTAGATGTAATAGTTAATCTAAATAAGATATAGAAGTAGATGAAGTAGTTCCTCTCGATACGATTTTAAACCAACGACATGTATGTATGAGACTACGTAATCTTACTGGACATGGATGCAGTAAGAATACGGTGTTTCACAGGTACGTGGCCACGAATCGACATACCGGTAGTAGTAAAATTAATAATAATTTTTATTCTATTTTTGTATTAACGCTAATGAATCCAAGGATAAGTACTTGTAACAAGTAACGCACGATGTTTGTCCGGCGTGTTCGACGCATTTGATAGCTTCGCTCGGATTTTGTAATACAAGGGGTCACATAAATACAGATATACGTCGATAACTGAGGTATAGCTTATTTTTTGCTATTAACACACACCGGGACCACACGCCGATGGACATCTAGACATATTCAATAAAATGTCCACTTAAAATTTATCCTTGTAATCTTATCCTATTAAACTTTATGTGCGGTCTCTTGAAGTTTGTTATGAAACTTAGTCTGACTTGTCACTTTTAAATTACCCGAATATGATGAGTCTTTTTATTTTTTCTTGTTATTTAAATTTAGGTTTTTATATAAAAGCAAAGTGAGATTAATTCCAAAATATATTGAAAGTTTAAATTGAAAAGAGAATCGATAATTAAATATTGATTGACAAATTATTATTAGTTTTAATTTCAAGTTATAATTCGTTTCTAATACAAATTGAAATCAATATTAAAACAGTTGGTGTGCAAATTATCAATATGTGTGATTCTATAGTAACCAATGTATCGTCTAGTTTTAAATTAAGCAATAGATTGACAAATATACGACAAACAATATCATTTAAGCAACTAAATCCTGTAGTACATTGCATTAAGGCACAAATCCAATTACATTAAAATTATGTCTTATGATGAAAGGATTTTGTTTTGTAATTAAAATGTAAAAACCATTATTTAAATAACCTACTGATAATCATTATTCTATATATTCGTTTGCGTGCATTTAAAAACCTTTCAGTACCACATAGGTATACCTTTTTTTTCTGTAACTTTTCTGTAGGTAAGTCGTAAAAAATCGTATACCTTAAAAATAAAAAAATGTATTAATATTTGTTTGAATATAAGACTATACACCTATTATTCATATTTAACGTGTACGTACATGTATGCATACATACATAATGGAAATTCGGAGAACGAAACAACAAGTTTCCCATAGACGGGGCCGGCGCGTCGGGTCGCCTGTGTCTAATTCAGTTTAATAGGGAAACGCCTTGACACGCTCACGTCAAGTTTGTGTTTACGGGCATTGTGCGCGGGACATTGTGCGCGGGCCTTTATAATCACCAACAATGCGATGTTACACGAATGCTACAATTCGGTGCTGATAACGGGCACGCCGTTTGATCGAAGGGAGCGTCGAGCGCATGCGCATGTATATAGTATATACATGTTACGCCTGCGCGAGAAGAGAGTTCGATGACGTCAAGTCATACAATTTAAAATGTCGATCGTGACGTGTGCACAGCGAAATAAACGTAAGCGACAGCGACTAACTGCGATGTTTAATACCTTGTTATAATTTGCGCAACTCTTAGTCCCTATCTGTGGTTTTACGAATTTTAGTGCTACCAGCTCAATGACACTTTTACTTTGTACTACAAACTTCGATAACTTTAACTAAAATAAAAAAAAGTTTTAATACCTCTTATTATTAGGTATAAAATATCCATAAGTATAGTATATGTTTAAAAACTTGTAGGAGAATCATTTTAACTTAGCTACATAACATATATGTACCTAGTTGTACAACATACATGTGTAAATAGATGTATATAGCATATTACCCTCCTTCATATTGTCGTGTTAGATAAAAGTAATCAAAATGTTGTAATTTATGCGTTATTAAAATAACGTTGCTTATAAGAATTATAAATAAGTAAATGACTATTTAATATTAATATAGTCATAATAGTATTACTATCTTAAATTAATATTAAGTACTTTATTGTCTTTTTAATTCATTTTTATATACATATATATTAACACAGTTTGATATAGATAGATATGTACAATCAAGATATTTTGTGATTTGAAATGTCATTAGAATTTAGTTAAAAAGTTAAATGTTTAGTTTGGTAGGTTGGTCGTTCGTTACTCAGTCGCGCCTGTTTCACAGACTCGGATGAAATTTAATATCGGATTTACATTAATATATTTTAGTAAGTAATATAATAAGGAAGTAACCATAATATATGATAAAAGACGTTGAATTGTTTTTATTACAAAAAAAATAGACAAGAACCGAAATTAGGCGTAGTATTTGTAGTCGGTGTCGGTCGCTGAGTAAAAAGTAGCATCGGAATCGTTCCGAAGGAATAAAACCGGTATTAAATATAATACATAGGTACTTACGTGCTTCTGAAAGCACATTAAACAATTGGTCTCGCCTGGTGTGGCAATCGGCAAAAATAGAGGCTTTAAACATCTATGGTTTTTTACGAGTTTCACACATATACGCCTCAATTTGCGTGGTAGGGTATGGTCTACATTACCTCACAATCGACACAAAGGGTATGTTTCATAATAAAACTATTACATAACTGATTCCTAGCGACCACAATGAAAGACTTTCGACGAACAATATATCTTAAAATATATCTATGATACAAAAAAAATGTTTCTCATTGTAATATAGCACACAATAATTGAACGATGATGGACGAATGATTAAGTCTTTTTTATTTAGAATATACCTAGTGGAATCTAAAATTGACCAATGACTTCGATAGGACTTTGACTTAGTTTTAAATGAGTTTTGAATTTAATTAAACTTTGAACGAGGTGATCCAATTTTAGGGTCTGGTGTCAGCAGAAATGTAATTTTTAACTACGTGTAATTCACATTCAGCGAATATAACGTTATTGTGGAAATAAGGATTCTTTTGTACTTTGTAAAAATTAAAACATTCGCCTTGTGCCTCGTAGAGCACGTTAGTTGGCTGCCGCCAATCCGCGCTGAGCCAGCGTGGAGTGAATCTAAAGTATAAACAGGTTCCATCTAAGCAGTGGATTGACAGAAATTTAACAAGATGTAGATTAATAAGGTCTGATATGACAATGCATCAATATGAACTCCTAGGGCTTCCTCCCTCGTGGCGGTATTAAAGTATCAGCCGTCACCAGCCGCAGTGTCGACACGCGACGGCGGTCCTGCGACAGAAATAACTCCGCTGGCGTCATCAATCAATGCATATCTAAGCTCGCGCGGGCAATACGCATCGCGGTCGCTTTGCTAAAATTTTCCGATAAGCCCAATCCATCATGTTAGAGACGTGTAAGATTTCTCAGCGCCTACGGATCGCGTCGAGATTAGGCCGCGCCATCGCCGGAGCAAGGTTGCGGCTGAGAGCGAGCGAACATTTCGAGTTAGTGTTTAACTGTGTCGAGTGTATTTAACGGTGAGTTAGAATTGTTATTGTTTTTTCCGAATTTGAATACAGTTAAGATTAAATAAACATGAATGCATACGAAAACCATACCGCGTCAAGTACAAATTATATTAGTTACCGAAGATTTATTTTTCTAATTCTCTCCCTTTGCGGGGCGTTCGAAATGGAGATGATACGAAAATAATTGCGTTAAATCATATTATTGTACTATTTTATATACCGTTCGGCGTATAATATGTCCCATGGCATGAATATGTCTAACAAATTTAATAAGTAAGAAATAAAGTGTGGGACATCCCACGTAACACAGGGGATCCATCGACGGTCTTACCAAATTTCACCGATGTGGGGGGTCTGAATTACATTTAATAAAAAAAGCTCACGTAATTCGTGAATATTTTTTTATCTCCTTCGTGTTTATTTGAAAATAAATATTCAAATGCATATATGAATATTTATTTTGAATACAAGTAATTCATAATAATGCATAAAGAAATATTTATTTTCAATACACGTAATTCATAATAGTGTAAACTTTAAATTAAATTATGCACTAATTTTTGATTTTTGATTGAAGTTATGCATTTATTCGCCATTCGATAGTATAATAGAATTATGTATACTCTCATATTCGTTTCATAATTATTTATAAATCAAGGCAAATACCATCGACGTGTTGACGTCACGCGGTCGATGCGTAGGCGTTCCAAGCCGCCTGCCTGCTCGCCGACATTGTCTACTTTGTTTTCAAAGCCTACTTTGAAGTATTAATTGTATTGTTGTAGTTAAGCCAGAAAATAGATCGGCTTAGGTACATTTGAAGCATAATGCGCAATTAACGCTTTTATCTTTATAAAGCAAATGGATAAAAAATCTGTCTGACTACAATAGTATTTATAGTATACTAGAGTATAGTTTGAAAAATCTAAAGTCTATAGTTTGAAAGGTAATTCTGTACTAAAATTTGACAATGATAGTAACGTGTGAAAATTTTTCGACATTTTTTTTTAAACTACAAATTTTCTTATTTGACTCGACAGTTTGAGTACCTTCGAAGACCTTTTAGAGAACCGTCATTTTCTTAGCCGCGTTAAATATAATTTTAGTGAATCACATTTATCTGCTTTAAATAATGTTATAATAAAAGCTACGTCGGGTAGACGGAGTTCCAATATTTATTCTTATTTGGTACAGAATACGAAAATCGTTTGAAAAGTTCGTTGTTCTGTACCAAAATTGAAAGAGTTTCGAATGTAATTTACTCGCTCAATCTTACCCTGTCTCTCTATCCCACTCTTTATTTCTCCCTTTTTTATTTAGAAAAGAAAGAAGTGCGCTACAATAGAAATATTGCAACGCATTACCAATCGACATCAATTTAAATGAAATTCATACAAGACATTTCTCAACAAGTGATTAATCGGTCTAGATATTCTTCAAATTTGACATTTTTGTAATTTTCAACACGATGAGAGAAAAAAGGAGAATTTAACGCGCAATATTTAAATTGTTCCGCAACCAACTAGGTGGCAAGTTCGAGTTCAAATCGAAAAAAATTCTATATTGAAGCGACTCGAATTAGAATGCCCGGACTATTTTCGTGGCGGTCCGCGATAAAAATGCGCCTAATAATATCGTGGGATATGTATTCTGACTTTTTTTTTATCTGCGGTCGACCCAATTTATTATTAGTGTTAAAAATGATCATTCCTTCACAGTATGCAAATCCGATATAATATGAACACAGTTGTATGAATATCTGTAATGATATCTTTATGACTAGATTTAAAGGGATAATTTCCAATTAATTTTAAGACGAAAGTTTATACGTTATATTGAAAACTATTGTTTATGAATCACTTTGAATCCACTGAAAACTGTTATGATGCCATTAATTACTGAATATGCTTGACCATCATATTTTGTAAATATTCGTTTTGTTATAATAACTATTAAAAATCACAACTTATTATAAACCATTAATTGTTTTTTTTTGCATTTAGATTTTTCGTTTATGTACTGGTCTATATCTCTGTACATTATAAAAAATATTAAACGGTTTCTTCTAAATTCGATTTTCTCTACTTCATAAATCATCTTATAATGAAACATGAAACGTGCATTGACTTTTATCTCCAAGTAGTACCTTCAGGCGTTCGTCGAACAATATATTTTATATCACTCTCTTGTACTTTCAGTGTACATAACCCTAAAACCCGTTAATACGGCGGAAACTGCGCGTGGCGTCAGATAAGGAGCCGAAAGGTGGTCCCGGGCGGGGCGGTGGGGGGCATACCTACGGCGCAGCGCTGATAACCCAAATCGTTATCGAGCCGTATGTGCTCGCGCAACAAAAGTTCATTTGCATTTCAATAATAATCCGAGATCGTACCTATTTCAATTTATTTTTAATTTATCACTCTGTACATGTAAACCACACGTTATTTACAATATATTAGCTTACTATTAATAAATTTGTAGATATACGCTTTTGTATTTTGATTTTAAAGCTATTGGCTGGGAGCTTTTCAGTCGGAGACTGTGTACGATTGTGCACCACTTCAGTATCGATGGACCACTGCCACTGCAATAGATGTCATCGGCTCTCCTTCAAAATTATAATAATATACATTATTTATATTTTTATGTATGTTATTATAATTATGACCTTCACGACCTGACATCCGGAAAGAATTTATTAAATTTGCCAATGTTAGGACTATAAATTATGTAAAAATCGCGAGAAACGAGCGAACGAAGCGAACAGATCGCGTTAGCGGCTGGCGAATTCCAAATATTATATAAGATTTATCATTCTTAGACTTATCTTGATAAATCTCTGTCATATCTGTTGCTCGTAAATATCCATTAAGTCTTTTAAATCATGTTAGGGTTTGAAATTTTATTTTGCAACAACCGTGAATGCCCTAAGGATAGAACACAGTTGAATATGACAGGGCAGAAATATCGAATACATGTATGAATAATTCATATTTTTTTATTGTTTTTACCTTTTTAATTTTCATTTATTTTTCAAATGATTTGAGTAATATTTTTGCCTTTTGGATTCTAAATAAATGGTCCGATTTTTTTCGGTTTAATCAAAACACATCCAAGTCGTATGATGAATTATAAACAAGTATATGGCCTCTTATTTTTTGTGTAATAAATAGGACAAACATTAGAACGCATATAACCATATGTGGTGGAACAATAAAATACGGATAAAGAATATCATTTACCCAACGTTAGTTGATTAGTTTATACATAACAAACATGTAACTTGGTTATAATGGTTTAGTATACCTCACGAATGTTAATTTGCCGCTCTGTGGCCATCGTTCAAAGGCTGGTATCTCCTCGTTTGCCCTTCATGCCCATTGTTGTCATGACTTGCCTTGAAGGTTTGAGGAAACTCGCCAGTCATCATACGTGGTATACGGATTCCGTCACATCTTTCAAAGGGCGATCACACCTTCGATATTCAATTCAAACGCGTTTTGTTAAATGAGAGTCTGTCTCTGACGAGTTGTGGGTCAATAAAGTAAAATAAAACAAGGTATGTGCTGGAAGCTTTGCAACGTATTATCGTTACAATACAGAAAATTTCACAATTTTACTGGCG
The DNA here is from genome assembly GCA_005406025.1 of Eumeta japonica. Classification (NCBI taxonomy): domain Eukaryota; kingdom Metazoa; phylum Arthropoda; class Insecta; order Lepidoptera; family Psychidae; genus Eumeta; species Eumeta japonica. The sequence continues at coordinate 23,246 of BGZK01001701.1, read as the reverse complement.
CTGATAAGAGTTTGATGGAAAAGGGTGGATACTGGTCAGAATTCTCTATACCGTTGGCTTTATCATTTGATGGTGATGTTGAGAATTTTTTGCATCTCACATCGATGCTAATGATAAACGTCACCTAAACGGTACAAAAAGGGTCGTATGCCTTTGTAGTTCTTTAGCATTTCTAAAGTACAGTAAAGAATTTGAAGCGGTTTTTACCTACATAGAAAATTTCGTGGATTAGGTTTAGGTGTACAACAAATACACTACACAGCTCTTGTTCGCGACTTTGTTAACGTCATATGCGTACATCGAATAGCCAACCGGTGTAAAGTAGGGCACGGATATAGTTTTTTTTCTCCAAAGTCAAACAGAATACTTTAAATAGATTATTTTTGCGCTTAAAGAGGGTGTGGTAAATAAGAAATTAAACATTTTATTTCGTCTTTTATATTGCATATACTCCAAAGACCCGAGTTCGTTTTCATTGCTTTCTGATTGCTGCTATTGTTTTCATATTTTCCTAATTGACAGTTCTGTAAAACAATGCGAAAAATTATTTGCTCATTGCATTGCAAAAATTATTTGCTAATGCGAAAAATTTTTATAAATTTATGAGTGCAATATTATGAAATATATGCATCGAATAATAAAAAATATGGATATGTAGAAGTGCAGTAAATTTGAATAATTCAAATGACTCTAATGTGAAACAGACCTTAACTCAACTCAGTTACAACCAGTTGACAGCGGTGAACGAACTTGTAAGTTAAAATATATGCGCAGGATCAGCTATTTGTTCCGTTGTCGAGGGGACGACTATTTCCTGTACATCGCATGGATACATTACGCTTGTCCTTTCTACGTTTTATTCAATTGTATTAGTATCCTTTTACAATTATTATGATGAACCATACACCAATAGTGTCGTTAAGTTCATCTTTCAGATGAAATCCTGTACAAACTGTGCATGTGGTTTACGAATCAGATATTTTCAATTCTTTTGATTTTCCGTATTTGTCTATATTTATGTTTTTTTTTCGTATGTATTCCAGTTTGACTTATATGTTCTAGCATAGCAACTCTGTTATTCTTGAAACAAAGGACAATAGTGTTGGTATTCTTCAAAAGATGGCGACTAAAGTATTCATAAGCGGTATCCACTATTAGTTCACATTAAGTTAATGTAGCGAAATCTCAAGTTTACCAGATAGATGTCAATTTGTTTTTTTTACTTGTATGAAAAGAAAACTATATAATATATATCTGAGTGTGTGCTCGCGCGGACGCGCGCGCTGGTGTTCATGTACGTGTGTGTACTTTTTTTCGATTTTCCCTTTTCCACAATATTAAACCTTACCTAAGTAATTTTAAACCATCCAGTTAAAATCAGTCCTTCAAAATAAATTTACTTATAATTTGATAGGTAAATACGTACAAAACAGAAAAACGTATCTCTCTTTTTGATCTGCATACTTGTTTAAAATTATGAATACAAAAAATTGACTAAAGTACTTAATTAATGAAAATATCGTGGAGGTTTAATAAACTTTATTTATGGCTAATACGGTTTTCTTACGGTTGTCATAGATTTCGTAGGCGAGCCTGATGCGATAACGTAACATCTAAAGAGCACTTTTGGAAATTAACCAGTGATTCATCTATTATCTCACTGCTTGATAACGAGCCAACACATACACGCCACGTGTTTCAGTTTAAAATCTAGAAATATCTATTGCTCTCCGAAAACTGGACAGTCATGAGTAAAGTATGTTTGTAAAACCTATGACATGGAAATCGACAAAATCGGAACTCCGTGTTGCTGACAATTCGACTAGCAACACACGACATAGAGCGAAAGACACAATCATGATAGGCTGTCACATTATCACATCTATAAATTCCATAATTTTGGTCTACATTAAATAGCCCTCCCAGACCAACAAACGAGCAACGGATTGTTATCTTAATAATATTAGGGTTCTGTCAAAATTAAATCTTAAAAATGAAAGGATTAAGTCAAAATTTAAATTTTTCTTCGCTCTTTTACGCAAGTATAAATCACAAGAAATCTTCGCACATACCGGAAATGTGCTTTGAAAACTTATAAGACAATCGGTTTGATTCCAAATTCGGTTGACTTTAGTTTAAGAATGTAAACCAGAAAATCGGATAATTTATTAAATTTTATTTGTATGTAAAATTTTCGACATGACCCATCCGCTTCCGTTTTATATGAATGCAATATCCAAAATATAAAATAAACATATACTAGTTCTATAGGCACTAAGACGGAAGATCATAACGATTGTCTTGAAAATTCTCACAAGTTCACATTTTTCTCAATAGGTATGAATAATGAAAATAAAGCCTGAAAAACAAACCAATTAAAGGAATATATTCAGTCGTAAAAAGGAACAAAAAGATAACAACATAATTTATGCAAATGTGTCAATAAGCTATTGTCAGCGTACGTAATACGTACGCGCGTAACTTCACTTGTTAACATGTTAGCCTCATTCGCGAATATTGCCCAATCGGCAATGGCGGGTTGCGCCACCTGCATTCAAGCGAATGACGGACAGGTATTGTTCAAAGAAGCCACATTTTAGATGACAATGACATGAAAAATGTATTTAACTGCGACACACGGCAGCCGCGCGTGTGTCGCACGGCGGCGTGACCTTGTTATATTTTTTTAATCCGCGACGCTCGGAACATCAAACAATTATATCGCTGTTTCCTATCGTTATTAAAAGTCTCACCGGTATTCTCGGATACTAGGTAACGGTTCTGAGTATTTTAAGGCCATGGTTAGACTCGTAATATATTTCGCCATTGCTGATTAAAGAAAATTTTTAACGGTTCCTTAACTCTCTTTAAATGATAATGAAATATTTATTTTTTTACAACTTTCGTAAAATAATCTCTCAACTAACACAGAATAGTAACATCGCCGGGATATAAACGAGCTTAAAGTTTTTTAGATCTTTATAATGATATGAACAACAAAAAAAACTACCTACTGTTATTTCTTTTATTTTTTATAAACATCTATATAAACCTGAGAGGATTTTTTTTAAACACAACGTATACTTTATTCAAATTTTTCTTTGAAGTATTCATTTATAAAGCTTAAAAATGTTTCAGCTATAACGTAAGCTACGCCGTACCAAAAATATGTCCCATTGATGGGAAGCATTGGCTTTTAGTGGTCTGTCGCGTTTTTTTTTTTTTGTACCATTCGGAATAATTGGAAAAAAAAATTATTCATATCTCTACATCTGACGTTATCTCAAATATACAAGTTTGAATTATATAACTCAATGTCAGACGCTTAAAGAATATGCGTGTATGTATATGTTGCGTAAATGTACACTAAAAAAATGTTGGTTTAAATCTCAATTAGCATACTTTCATGTCAAAGGCGGATTATCGTTGACATGATGTAAGTATTTTTTATGTGAATTGAAATTGTTTACTAAATTTCAAGCAGATGTTGTTAATCATTAAAGAATTATCACATTATCATTTAATACAATATACGTGCAAATGAAAAATTTCAGCCCAATCAAATATCAAGAGAGTGTTGGGACACAATTCCTAAACTATAAAAGTATATCCACATACATATTTGTATAATATATGACCGACTGAAACCAAACAAAAACTTACATAACCGACATCAATTCGTAACCTAAATTATTATTTTATTTTTACGGAGTACAAAAGAAGTCTCTTAAGCTAAACAAAAAGGTTTCAATAAAGTGACACGTCACTATAAACTAAGAAAAGTATCTTCCATTTTCTCTTTCTTACTGCGCAAGATCTCCGTTCGCATTCTTCTCCAGGTATGTACCCAGACGGCATTAAACTTACTCTATCCAAAGGAAATGCCCTCCTGATGATAACCGATTGCCGCGGCCGCCGTCGTCGCCGGCGCAGGAGGTGAGAGAGCTTTTATTAAGCTATAACGATACATCAAGCCATTACTCCGTGAGAGCGGCCGACGGACGCAGACAAATACTGTTTTTCCTTTAGCGCTGCACGTTTCTCTTCCTTTGCCGGAATGTTTGTTTAAAGCGATGTGATAAATATCCGCGTTCTCTAAGGTTTCAATTGTTACGGCAACGGTTTGTAAGGCTTTTTTTTTTATGTCTGTACCTTCTTAGTATTGTTGGAAGTAATAGGAAGAATGTTCTAAAATAAAAAAAAAGCTTCTGACGAAGTTGCGCGCGCCGTTATAACACAAAATTTACTGCTATGATTAAATTCATTTCGATCTAAATACACTTAAGTGTATGAAGTATATAAGCTATAAGTACTGTAGACTATACCTAAATTATATGTACCATTCTTGCTCCAATGTACACTCTAAACTCTAAATAATTGATGAATCTACCAAAAATATAAATTATGTCAACATAAGAATATAAATTTATTGTTATTTTTAATCACATCAAAAAAATATAACTTCTCACGTGCATACATACAAAAGTAGACATAGTTTTTTTTTCTTAACTTTTGCCTTTGAATGTTGCCTTATTGTTTCATCTTGTATTAGATCGCCTACTCATTTGTGATAAATGAACGCGCGTTTTATAAAATTAAAATTTTCAGAACACTTAAAAGGAGAAAAAATCTAAACCCTGGAGTTTGGCGAGAAGTCCATCTGTTATCGTTTATTCTGTTGTCATGTCCTTAATTTGAGTTTTCGACTTTTGCTCGAAACTATGACACTATATGAAAAGAATGTATCTAATTTTTTTACAAATTCATTAATATTTTCGTAAAATTATCGGTTTTACAAGTAAATTCATCTTTTTCCGCCGCTTTATCACAATGAAAAAAATCTTATTGGTAGCACTAAAATAATATGAAAGTTGTCTAATTATAAGTTCTTTTTTCTTATAAAAAAATTTGCTTACTTAATCGCAATCGAAACTAGGCCATATGTAACAAACACAATAAGTTGCCCACTTAGTAATTAAAAACGGAATCAAACTAAATGGAAGTTTTTTCCGCTGTAAGCATATAATAATAAAAAAAACTGCCTTCATACGAATGATAAAACTTTAAAAAGTTGCAGATTTCACTCGTTGTGTTGAAATCCTCGTGTAATAAAAATATTTTGAAACTGAATGTAGTAGTATTAAAAATTCGGCATCGAAACGATCAAATCCGTTTTCACACACGTAATGAAATACAAAAGAACAAAAAAACCACATTTTTTAAACCTCGATAAGTATTTAACTGGTTTATTGGTTTTGTAAATGAAGCGAAATTGATAACCATTTTTTTAAATAAAATATCGTCAATTTTATAAGCATTCTTAGAATTAAATTATTTCTCGTTCCACTAGTCACCGAAAGGGTGTGTTAGGGAAACAGATGTGGGTAAAGGTTTGCCGGCTACATGATTCGGTGTAGTAGGCTACACCGTGATAGGTCACTCACAGTTTAAAATAACATTTCTAAACATCTTAATAAAGACATAGCGAAGCAATATTCTTAGAACACAAGTAAGCAATACAGATTTTAAAATACTAATGTTTTCTTTGTCACGAAATAATAACCTACAACTGAGTAGAAACGACTACATGAGAACAATATTCTTTAAAGTTATGTATAGCGAGTCCAGGGAGTAGCGAGTTTACTTAAAGTATAAAATATGGACTTAAGAAATTAAGTTATTTAAGAGATTATGCTCATCAATTTAACATTACAATAATGTGCTATCGTCTGTTTATGAAATGGAGTAATGTTTAAATAGGCGATCATGATATACGATACATAAACAATACCACCGTAGCCTGTAGAGTTTTGTTGTGATTAGCGTTAATTCGATGAATTATAATTATATATTTGACATCAATTTTTAATGAAAACACGCTATAGGCAATTAAACGTTTGCCGTGCTGCGTGTTATCAGGAATTTAATATTAATGTATTTTCCTCCTCTATTAATAATAATAATAATCTAATTAATTATGTTAGAGAATGTGAAACTTAAAAATGACAGATTTGGACAATTTTCTTAATAATTAATACAGTCTGTGAACTGGAGCTTATATAACGGGAGCTTATATAACCAACTATGATGTTATGTGATTTTATGTATATAATAATGTTTCTTTCAAATGTTAGGTTATTAGTAGATAAGGGTATAATCTAGGCTGTGATCTCTAATACCAGAGATCACAGCCTAGGAATAAAGTACGAAATATACGTTTTATAGTTGCAACACTGGAGCCAATAATGGTGTAGGCTTCGACTTTTCCATAACTACGTCTCATTTTATATGACCCCAAAATAAATGTTGAACGTGACGAAATTTTTATTTGTTATTTTATCTCTAAACGACACAAATAAATTCGACTATCATTACGTTAAAAGGCTCTCAGACATATTGTTTTGGCTTATGTTTATTAAAAAATAAATTGTTGCACAGAAATGGAGAGCTAACTACTGTAAACATTTTGTAGCTCAAGAAAACAATGTAATCAGATATCGTATAAAAAAAAAAATAGCTCAACACTGTCATACAATATAATAATAATGAATAATCAATTATTTTCCTGTGCTACTTGTCGTTAAGTTCTATTTTTCATTTTTTAGTTATACACCACGCACCAATCTACGAAGTTGAAAACATTATTTGCAGTCTTTATCAAATGCCGCAGTCTAGATTGTAGTTGCATTTCAAATCTTCCACTGCGATAAACATACTCGTAGTTTCATTGTGACGTAGGTAATGTGGGTACATCAAGGACTTTTTATCATTTTATGTTTAATCTGCACAAGCAAATTTTCCTTATTTTTATTCGACACCTACCTCCTTCGTTCTGCTTAGAGTTTTAGCCCCCCATTTTAAGCCCGCCCCCCTACCGCCCCCCGCCGCCCCAGCCTTCGTTTCTAAACCAGAATCTTGCGTCCGATTCGCGGACAATGACCAAAATCTGCTGAGGCAGTCTCGAGTTTCAGTATTTTACTTCAAACCTCTTCTGAGCGAAAAGGCCGCGGCGCCGAACCTAGCTAATATGAATGGGCTTTTTACCTCTAGAAAAGGATTTTTCGCTAATGATTACGCTCACTTTTCGCCGAAATGGCGAACTATCTTAATTGAGATTTGAGATAACACGAAACCGACACCCGTTAATGCGCTCCAGAACCGACTACGCATTGTTTTTATACGCTATTACCATAAAATACACTACAATATTAAATTAAAATACAACGTTCAATACAAAATTAAGATGTAAAATAATTTTCAAAAATTGTTATTTTTTAATTGCTATCGAATCGTTTCAAATACAACACACCTCCAGCGTCGTGACCCGATGTCGTCAGTTTTACGCAAACATAACGTAACACTCGGAACGTTTTAAGCATGAGGTTGCCACCGGAGGGGTGTGTTGAAAGACAGTAATTAGAAACCTTAGGAATCCGTTGGCAAAGTGTCGACGACGTGTATCGGTGATTAGCTAAAGTGGCGTTTGACCCTGCGCGGCCGCCCTTATTGGATTGACATTGATTTTTGGGTCAGTTGTGTAACAGCCCTTTCGTATACTTCCTATTTTTTTTGTACTGCAAACCTCCCAAAAACCTTGGCGCAATGCCGTTTAGGCTATTACGGAGGTCTGTGTGTCTGTTAAATCGTGTTATTGATATACATGAAAAAGAATTATCTCTACCAACAAAATAGTCACTAGTTACGTGTGCCTACGAGTACATGTATAAAATAAATGCATAAAAACACAATGTATTATGCAGTTGTCGTAACTCAAAAGTACTGCACTACCAGATAGAACACATAATAAAGATTAATGTGTGTTATAGATTATCAAATATATTTTCAATCGAATAATTTATAAAACGTGCTTCAGAAAAAATAGTTATCTAAATAACGTCTTCATATTTCCATATAATAAAAGAAGTAAAAGTCGTATAATAACATTTTTTAATGTTGTAATTCAAAATCGAACACGAGCGAGATAAGGTATTTTTTTTTTTATTTACTGTAGGTACTTTATTACTTTGAATAGAACGAGTTGTAGTAAATTTTATACAATACCATTAAGCAACTTATTGTTATAGTGATTTATAAGGTAAATTATTACATTGTTGTTATTAATCTACATCTCTTAAGAACTTAATTACGTAACAAAAAGAGGCATCTCGCTTTTAACATTGTCTGATAAATTCTAAAGTTGAAATGGAACTTGAAAGGCGTCTTGAAATTCTCAACTGCCAGTACTCTAAAGCTAGTATATATTATTATAGCTACGTCTCGCATTATCTCTGGAACGTTGGGACTGAAAGAAATTTCAAACAAAGCTCGAGGAAATCGTGCTGCTTTCTCTCGACTACCCGTTTCTAGTGCCTACCGGAACGTTTACACAGTTCGTTCTATTGCAGGCTCTATTTTTAGGGTGTTAAGATCGACTTTCGTTCGTTGTAATCGAGAATGCGTAGGTCGATCGTCGAACGTCGGGCGGACTCGGGCAATGGGACGATCGATACAGCGGCGAGTGGGTTACCACTGCCCAATATATAGGACAGGCGCACTTTACGAGCGTCTTATGCGGTTCGAGAATAAAGATAATTAAAAAAAACGAAGTTTCATCTAAATCGATAATGGACAATCGATTCCTGAAATTCTGTTTAACGTATCGATGGGTTTAAGCGTTATTATGCAATAGGTTTTTGATATTGAAAGTTATTGGAAATTGAGATATGTGGATAAAAAAGATCGTATCCTGTGAAATTTCCTGAAAATCTGTGGACTCTACCTACTCTTCTGCGAAATAGATGTGAGTTTATGTAAAAAGAAATTGAATCGCAGACTTCATCGAGATACACATTTTGTGTCCCGAAGCAAAAATGCGGTATAAAAAATTGATTAATGTGGTTTATATATTAACTTTCTCCATAACTCCATAATCACTGAAACTGTTCATGAACGAAAATTTCTTTTGGTCTTTCTGTGTCGATGGTGAGATTTGAAATATTAATTAAGACGGACACGATTTGAATGTTTTTAATTTTACTGCAAAAGTGGTTTTTAAATATATTGTTTTCTATGAGACTTAAATGAGGGTTTTGATTTTGGTCCTTTCGAGAAAATCCCTGAAAACACAATCGCTTCCTAACGTAACTAAAGAAAGTACTGCGAATTTGACCATATATAACTTTATCTCTCAATCAACTGGAATTTTTCTTGTAAATTCAAGCCGATCGAGATTGATCGAGACTGGTTTCCCGTGTTCACAGGGAAAAAAACAGATATGAGGATACAACAATATTACAAATTTGGTAGTTTTATATTATTCGTTTTATATACCTTTGGTAAAAAATTTATTCAATGTATTCGCACCACGCATGGTCCAGTTAGCCGGCCGATCCAATCGTCTATGGATTCAATTCATAAATACACATCGAGCAGGAAACGCTTTGGATTTGAAAGCAACAAATCCGAATGTAAGCCGTATCCTATATATCCTGTGTGTTCGTTGTGTTCTTTTAAACGAATTAGAATGTGTTCAAACGAAAATAAACATGTTCTTAAATTTATTAATTCACCAAATATATATGTTATATTTATATCATTACAATAATTTTTTTATGAATATGGTTTCTTGTCAGCGGGCAAACAGAACGCGACACAACAATAAAATAAAAAATATTTTACAGATTGCTTAACTGAAATAATTAGCTGCTGCTCAAATTTTGTTAAAGACTATATTTATTTAAAAAATAAAGATGATGTTTGAATTTGAACAGGACGTTTGGATTCAGACAGCTTCAACTTTACGTTTCAAGGCCTAACCAAGATTACAGCTAGATAAAGATAGAGCGAGATAAGACTGTAGGTAGCTCAACAAACGCATTAAATTTCTACTGACATCAAATTTGTCAATGTTCGCGACTCGCTAAAACATTTATGTTTGTTACAGACTTACAGATAGGCTGTCTACGAGGCTATATAATTGAAAATGTATACGAATTAATTGAAGTATACGTCTTGCGTACATTTCCGAATAGGCGAGTTAGACCTGAGTATTTGCAAAATTCGGAATTATCGAATACATATATGAATTTTAAAATTTCCGCCTGTTTGGCATCCCTTCATATTAGTTGAAACGATTTCGACTTTTCTCACATGCATCGGTAAGATCTTCGCATAAATTTATTAATCCGTTAGACGAGAGCAAAACTTACACCAGATGGCAGTTCGTTCAATCTCTTCCGTCACATCCTTCTTTCTGCGCTATAACCTTCCGTCGTTTGCTACCCTTGACCCGTGAACGGTGACATGAATAGCCTTTGCCTAAATTAGGTGCTAAGTGTAAAAGAATCGGCTTTTTTTCCGACTGTCTGTTCATTTCGTTATTTGAATCACAAAGACTAAACCGATTATGACGGAACTTTCGTATCACTGTAGATATTTATTAGTGGCCGTTGAAAATTTAATTATTGTTAACAAATTCGCCAGGTTAATGAACTTTATAATTAATTCATTTTAATATACTTAATTTTTTTTCTGCATCAAATTTATATATATGCATATATGAAATGTAATTACGAATGAGTGATTGACACACAGGGTACTTTTGTATACAGAAAATTAAAATTTTGTTCTAGGCTTAATTCTATAATATAGGAGAGCCCTAATAAAGGGTTTTGGAAAAGTTTGTTCCTTAAAGTAGTAATATGTCGATTTATTACAAGCAATGGAATACATGTTTAATTTGTGTAACATGCGTTTGAAATGAGGGAAGAACGTTTTTATCGGGGTTTCCGCAGTATTGAAGACAAATCTTTTTTATTTAGTAAATTCTATAGATATATTGACAAATTATATATTCCATAAAACAAATCGAGAGCAGATTTGGTTCGGAATCGAGGATGGCTAAGGATCTAATTCGAGAGCAGAACCGCAATCGGAAATGGATTGAATGGAAATCATAACTAAGAACGGAAACAGCACTAGAATTAATCAGGACCATAGTCGAAATCAAGAGCAGGATCGAAATTGATAGAGAATTTAACGTAAAAGAGGAAATATATCATTCTGTACCCATACAAAGAAGTTGTGGACGAAAGCTAGTATTATATAAAAGTGTGAGTATTTAAGTAAATATAGATCTTTTGGTTCAGTTCACTCCAATCAAACTCTAAAATGCGCGATATCAGATTAACAACAATGATAACTATAAGACGATAAGAACTGGTTCGCTTTACAGATATATCAACTTAATCTTATCTACACATACGCAGATCCATCACAAGAGACAAATTTCGAACTTCTACGACAACGTTGGAAATGTGTACTGTTTGTGTATCTTTACGGAATTATTTTGAACCGGCACTTTAAAAGCAATGAAATACGTCTGTTTACCTTCCCTCTTGCGATGTTCGCCATTCGGTCTATATTGCTATATAGATTCTTGGGTTTGTGATCAGCATCGGGTTTATGATTCGATAACTTCTTCAGAAATTTTTGCTACTTCGTTGATTAATGGTTTATCCCAATCTCAAGGACGTTTATAAATTTGTCCTTAAAGAAGTGGATTCGTTATGTCTATGCTTACGTCCCTCGTTTTCTTAAGCTTTACTAGAATGGTGTTTAGTAATTCCTAATGCAAAATTTCGAGAATTCTACAAAAATTGAAGTATTTCACTGTAACTTCTAACGCTTATTTGACACTTGTAAAACTCGGACATTAGTTCACCGCAAAGTACCGATCGATCCTTTTAAAAAGGTTGTATTATACTACAACCCACAAGTTAATGCTTGTCGGTAAGTGCTTCTGACGTTAAAGATTATGGGTGGTTGTGGGATGGGTGGTTTCTTTTCGCCATCAAATTAGACAATAACAATTAAATCTCAATACTAGAGTCAGAAGTCTACTCCGTATTGCAGGTCCGTAGTTCAAATTCTCATCCGTTTCGTTGCAATTGAGTGCGACTAATTACTGTACTATAACTGCTATATACAGTATAGAGATATGGATCAGTAGTAAAACAGCGTACTTTTGCACCCTAAGGGTTGTTTGTAATTTACCATTTTCTGGATTCGGTCGACACATAACTACAATAGAGAGATGATCAGAAGGATCGTAGCATCTTTCAAACACTTTTTTTACGTTACGAAAAAATATTTCTGTTCCCAATCCATTTTCTTTGTGATCGTTGGTAAAAATCCTTCGAAACCTTTGAATAGAAATATAGTGGTGGACTAGGATTAGAGTTTTAACTAGATCAGTGATGTAGGTTCTAACATTAAGGACGGTTATAATAAATGGTTAAAGAAGATGAAATTTCAACAGTAAAAAATGTACATTTCTTGGTGAAATTAATGTTAGGCACATCTAAATATAGAAGTCCTGTAAATGTGATTGTATTGAAAAGGAATATGATATTGTATAAAATACAGCGAAATTTTAATCCTTCAAATTTTATATTTAATATTTGCAAAATATAGAGTTATAGACAACGACTTTCAAGTGGTTTTTATACAACAATACCTAATAAAAAATAATTTCGTTATTTTGCAGTACCACTCTCTAGTCTTCGAAAATTTAAAAGATTTATTTCTTTTATAGCTATTTAGAATTATTAAATATCACCCTTTCTCAAGTGAATTAACTCTATCCAAAGATATTAAAAATTATCAAATGCCCGATTCGTCTCAGATTTTTATTGTTACAATTGAGGTCATTTTTTACGACTTTAAATTAACTGACTCTCATTAATATTAACACATTACAAGCACAAATATTTATGATTGTAATTCGCTACATAAACTTAGTAATAATGTAGAAAAAAATAGAAATGAGACAGTATGTCGTATTCAATATGGCTAAATAAAAAACTTCCCAATAACCATTTATATTGTATGTATTTTCATATTTCAAGATAATGCCATAAAGTCGGTTATCCCAATAAACAGGTTTATTTATTCGATGTGCATAAGGCCTGGAGAATACCGAATTTCGTGACTAAACATTCGTCTGCTTTGTTAGGCTGTGGAGGGTTCCGCGAACACTAGAGGATCGTGTTATTTTAGGATAGCCTATGCATACATACTCCTCGCTATAGTGTTGTGCCCGATGTTAGAACAATATTGTACTATGTATATATAAGTCATGTCTGAGTTATATTGTGTCGAACTCAAAATATAGTGGGTACATACGTAACGTAATACGTAAAAATATTATTTGAGCCTAGCACCATTCAACTTTTATTACTGATTTTAATTTTGTTCCTCGACCGATATCACCTTTTTAGTTAACTAGTTTAAGAGTAGTGTTACAAGTTTAAAGCCTTTTTCGATCTGTTTATAAAATTGTAGCTACGAAACAAAAGAATCTATATTCGATATGGTTTTTCGTAATCGTACTACATGCTATTATTTTAATGCCGCCTTATACATTACATAATATTTCATTACAAATTTGTTTTTTTTTGTACAGTAACTATGAAAACTACTAAGGTTTTTATCAAGGGTGTGAAATATTTAGTAGTTAACGTCCTAAATAAATGGCATCATCTGTATGTTTCTTTATAATAATATCTGCATTACGAAAAAAATCTTAAACAGATTGACACCAATTATTTAAGCGATAGGAATCAAAAAGTGACGACATTGTCACCAGAATATTAATTTTATTTAGAAGTACACTATCACTACTTTTTAAGAAATAATGAAAAAAATAGTATGCACAAGGCTATTGCTATCTATTGAGACAAATTTTATCAAATTTATGTTCCTTTTTCTTAAATTTTAATTTTAAACTCTAGAAATAAATGTCTATTGACAAAACTAGGTTTCAGTCAAAAAGAAAAACTTTTTAACTAAATCATAGCATTCAGAAAACGGCCAATAGCTCGCTTTGATTAGAGGCGTGTAATTCTGTTTCGTTGCCCTTCCTCGGAGGGCGCAAACGAAATCAATTCCGGGGTCAGTACTCCAGCGACCCCATTGGATATATAAGTCACGTAGCGGACGCTCCAACATCGCCGAGCGCTACGCAATTTGAAAAGTAACATCCTTCTTTTTTTTTTATTTTGAGTACAATGACCGAGGGAAAATCGTAAAACGCTCGGCCTTTCAAAATAATATAAAACCTAATTCAATTTCATTTACAAAGCTTACGTTTCTCGATTGCTCATTCCATCCCCGTTCGCACATGACCCCATTTTTCACCTCTTTATTGGTCTACGTTACTTATAAACATGAAATTTGTATATTGAAGTCTGTTTCCGAGCTTCCACTTGCCCGCAGTTTAATGACGTCACAGTTGTTTGATGTCAAGTGGTCTGTGGAAAGCGCCTGGGAACCGAATGCACGTATTTAACATTTCATCATGAACGTTGTTGACAAGATACACGTTCGTACAAAGTAATGGAGACTAAACATGTTTTATTTCTAATTATTATATCTAATACGGATTCCAAGTTGACGGTCAAACAGCTTATACGTGCTATAAGTAAAATTGTTTTAACTGATGAAAATTTCAAAGTCACTAATATTATTATTAATGATTAATACTTTCTAGAAAACAAAGTGGAGTAATAATAATTTACCTTGTATAACGATGAAAATCATGTAAAAGATGATTTATATTAAATTACATAGTTTAAAATAATTTAAAACTTAGTATGTAATTTGAAATTTCAACAATAACATTGTTCATTTTCATTCCCTGTTAACTTATTTCTTTCATTTGTCTTTCAAATCAAGATTGTATTCGTATAATGTATAAGTTTAATATTTCTATTCATAGCTTTTAAACTCGTGAATTCAAAGCTCATAAATACATATTTTAGTAATTTTTTTTAGAAGATTTCTTGGACTCGTTTCAAAACTATTCGTTGAAATGCTACAAAATAATTATATAGAGTTAATGTATGCTGTCTAATTAAACACTGAAAACTCCCGACTAAATTGCGTCGAGAATTTTAAATGATAATGTAAAGTTTTAATAACATTGTATCCCCGATTGATGGGATTCCGTGTAACTATTGCGCCACTTTGACACGCCACAGACGTATGTACGTAGAACTTATCTATTTTGGACGCATTCCAAATGCATTCTGCGATCGAAAATCATTTCTTCCATCCGTCTGTAGACTACTATATTTACAAACCCGTTTAGACGCAAAAAGTCTACTGCATTTTTTTTTTTTGCAAAATTCCAATGAAAATAAAACACAGATCTATAAAACTCTGCGAAACTCAAATATCGGCGCACTCTTCGACCAACACCTATTTTTTATCAACGGCTTCCGCGCACTCGAGCGTCGGTGCCGTCCGATGCGCTCCCGCGCGGCGCGGCGCCGGCCTTAGCAATAACGCCGCGTCGCCGCCCGGCGGGTCGTCGCTCCCGCCGGTCAGCTGACGGCGGCGCTCCTGGCACCGGCCGCGGCCTTCGGGCCCGCTGACGTCACGCCGAAGCGGCCGGCCGGCAGGACGCCGTGAACGTGTCGCCTCTCGACTCGTCAGCTGTCGTCTGTCTTTGAAATTTTGTGTACGCCCGCTTCTGTCGCCGTCTGTATGTGATCGTAATAAGGGATTCATATGATACGCGTTTGAGTAATGTCGCTATATCAGCGAGATGAAGAGATGATCCACTTTAATATGGATATAACATATAAAGCTTCCTAATAAATAAACGTTTTTGTTTCATGTAATCGATAAAATTCACTTTATTTTGCGTAACGTTAGCTGAAAATCAATAAGGTGAATAAATTGATATTTCAATTCTTAGTAGAAATTCTAATAAGGCTTTCTGACATATTTGTACCCATTAATGAAATTTTAAATTTCATGCAATGCTCTGCCTTTCCAGCACATAGAGGTGTCTGCATTATAAGACCTGGTTTTTTTTTTAATATCACGTATCCATCACAAATATTTTGTAATGTCTGACATAAATCATTGCATACGTTTAGCAAACCTTCATAAATCACTTAGATGACATGCTCGCGTACATCACGCATGCAGCATTTAATAAAAAAGCGAGTTCCATTCTGGAAGATGTGCAGTGACATTTATATTATAAATTTCTCTTTGACGCGCCCGAGTGCGTCACGGCGCCCGCGCGCCCGCGTCAGCGTCACGCGACGTCGTCACGGGGCCGCTCTCCCGAAATAATTTAGCATGAAAACGGTTTCATACCCGCTTTCGTCCGCGGCTTCATTCATTTACTCCCTATATATGAAATGGAGCTGTTTTTTTTATGTTACTCCAGAATTTTATAATCCACAAAGAAAACAACATACAAACACACACCCACATAATCGGATTAAAACGAAAATCTTTGGAAAATATTTACTTTTTTGTCGAACTGTACTTAAAGCAGGATTAGATACGTGAATCCACTTAATCTATCTTCTTAGGCTCGTTTTATGAACGCGACGGCATCGCAAACCGCGTCTCAGTCATTTAAAGGCGCAGCCAATTCCGAAGAGCCACTTGCCGCATTTACAGTCCTCTTTTCCTAGAATCTATGTAGGTTAGGTATCGATTTATTTATTAATACTAGAAAGACCCCAGACGCGCGTAATGGCTTTTGTTAGTCAGTTTTTTTTGTGTCAACGAGCACGAACGAGCGACACATACCGCTATCGCTTTAGACCTAAATTTTATTTATCTTGTGTACGTTTAAAATATTTTGAGATCTTTTTCTTTTTATTTTTATTATCTATCTTGTACTTATTAGGAAATACTTGGCAACCATCATAAATGACAAATAAGAAAAATCGATAACGAATGAATAAAGGAGGTTGCAATTATAAAAGCATCAATAACCGATTAAAATTGAAATCAGTTCAAAGCAACGATCAATGATGACCATTTCGGTTAGATTTCAATATTTTAAGATCTTATTAATGAATATATAATTATGCATTAAATTATAATTCAATTCGTTCACATTAAATATATTATTATAATTATTATATCTATACTAAAAATTATGAAGTGGTCTCTTAGAAAATGTGATAAATATAAGACAAAAGTCATACCACTTGATGAATAGCTTTAAAAGAAAGATTTAAATAGGTTTTTATTAATTTTCCAAATGAACTCTATGGAAATTGATGTAGCCTGGGGGCCATAGCAAATTAGAACAATTTAGTTCCTGTTGCGTAATATTTTATTATATATACCAAAAGATTTAGAAACTCCTCGAATATAAACATTGTAAATTAAATTTTAAGTAATGTGAAATTGTATCGACGCAATAAATATTTGTGTTCCAAATTATATGAAAACTGTGTGTACTTGTTTCAGAGAGAGCAAAATGCATATCGAGGTGCAAGTAGCACTGAACTTCGTGATATCCTACCTTTACAACAAACTGCCCCGGCGGCGGGTCAATATCTTCGGCGAGGAGCTGGAGAAAGCTTTGAAGGTAAGCCTCGTTCTGTATAGATTCTTGTTACTGATATCAACAGCCCTATATTTTAATGTTTGATAAAAAACGAAAAAACGAAATCGGTGCACAATTGACGAAGTTATCCCTATTTATACATTAAAAAAAATACATACAGACGAAAACATAATCTCGTCCCGATTGAAAAAACTACACGCTTCAATTCTATAGCTCATCTCGAACATTTAATTCTATAGCTGTCCTTGTATATGTCACTCGCCGAGCGGCAAAAAAATCCTGAAACTTTATATAGTTATGACTTTATGACATTCCCCCATGCGCGTCATCACACGTCACCGCAGGATATCTTCGTATGGATTTTTATCGCACTGGTGGGGCTGTAACGGGAAACCACTGCACGATATTTTCAGCGCACGTCTGCTCTATAAAAAAGTATTATACGTATGTGCGTATTATAAGTATTTACGTAATACTACGTAATTATATACATTACGCTTGAAAGTCACGGGGAAATATCTGTCGTTGGATGCGAAACGATTGCAGTGCAACGTGATTTATTTCCTCACAATTAATTTTATTTGTGGTATATTAGTGAATGTGCAATGTGTAATGTATTCAAAGAACTGTAAATGATAAATCAGCGATCATCTTTTTGTATGTACGTTATGTATGAATGTATGTATGTACGGTACAGTAACCAAAATTGCTTTCATATATTAAGTATATGTGAATGCAATTAATAATACATATATAATTGTAATATTAAACCAACTAATAATATATTACTTTGCATTTTGATACAGAAAGGCTACTCATATTTTCTTCAAATTAACTAAATGAGACATCGACCAATTTAGAGTACAACTTAATCACGATAAAATCGTCCAAAGTAAACCGATTTTTAAACTGAGCTTCACCTCAATATACTGCAATAATTTTATTTAACATCTCTGAAATGATCATATTTACGGAACCATCCTTTTTACACGTCACAAGATTTATATTCCATACGGATCAACATCTTCAGTAGATCGACGACGTGGCCCGATAAAGCGGTCTCACCACTGTATACAATCAGATTCCATTCACGTGCGACAAAATACAGTTCGCATGTCGAACGTGAACAATTCGCTTATATAAGGTTTCGAAGTCAGGCTATGTCGTCTCACCGTCCTCCCACAGAACTATTTCAGACGCTTGGAACTCGCGATCCCTAAGACGGTCGATTTGAGAGTTACCAATAACTGTTTTAACCGATGTACGATTACAACTTCACCGCAAACGACGTAGTTCACTCGCCGATAGAAAGTGCTTTGATTTAGTCTTCGTCGGTGGAATCGGAACGTTCTACATGCCTCAGATTTCAGAGCAAAGCGCCGACCACTCGACTGCGACCACATGCCAAATCTGAAATAATCAGTTGGACGGATCGACAAGAACTTCGAAGTCAAGCTCACGTCGTCTGAAAACGACACACCCTCCGCAATCGTATTTCGATGAACGATGTTATATCGTTATCGATATCACAATGGCATGAATATTGTTTAAAGAAATTGAAAAACGTTTTTAGCTTATTTTGTTTATAGAAAACGTAAACAAAATTTAAACATGTATAAGTTTATATAACTATTTATAACTTATTATTATTGAAACACTGCAATTTAAAATATTTCTTAAATCTTTTGTAAAAAAAAAAGATAGTATCACAGATACTTCATTCACCGACTAATCCTAATGTGTAAGAGTACGACAATGAGGCCAACCTTCAAGGGCATTATTCGTAGAGTCGTGCCGGCATTTGTCGATAACTGTGTACAAGTTATTTTTAAAAATGCCCTCATATTGCTTTCTAGGAGAAGTTTCGCGGTCACTGGTACCCCGAGAGACCGTGCCGGGGCTCAGCGTTCCGATGCCTGAAGACCGGCGGCCCCCTGGACCCGGTGCTGGAGCGCGCGGCCCGGGAGTCCGGCGTGCCGGTGAGGGACGTGCTGGAGCACCTGCCGCGCGACCTCGCCGTCTGGGTCGATCCCGGTATGTACATCACAATAGTGTTGATTGATATCGCCAAACCGCTGTGTTTAGAAAACAGTGTAACATTTTTCTACATAAAACTCCAGAGCTCCTATTTTTATATGGCAAAATGTAATATTTCATAATATATAAAATTATTGAATAATGTATCTATTGCGCTAATGTTTTGTTGACATCCGGTCATATTCCATTAGTGCAGGTATTCCTTTGTTGATCACGGTCCCTAAAATATCTTTGTGCTCGGGAAGTAGATCTTCACTTATTCTAAAAAAGTTGTTAGAAATAACAGAAGCTAACGCTTTGTTTTCTCGGCTTTCTTTCTTTCTTTTTTTTTAATGCTTATAACAAAACATTCAGTCTCCCTTACATTAAAATGTAGTATGTATTTAACTTGATACTGTAGAAGAGAAGTACGTAATTCATTTGCATGAAAATACATATCCGTCCAACGTTAACAAAGCGAGACACCCCGCAACGTTTAAAAATGAAAAATTTGCTAAATCTTTTTCCGCCAACATTTGAAGTCGGTTAAATATGAAATAACATCGTTTAACTTTGCTTTTACAATAAAACATTTTACTTTATTTACTAAAATTGTCCTATGGCACTTAACCATTCGATCAGCTGTTTTTCGAAATCCTTTATACGCTTAATAACAGCAATTTAATTTGCCTACTATCTGCTTACAACTCGTACGCGAAATTCTTAGATCAAACAATTGACGACAAAGAAAAAAATAAGCTCTATTTAGTAACACCTGTGCGAACAAAACGTCATATTTTATTTACACAACTGATCATACAAATTAACACAGGTTGAAAATATTCGGGAATGTTTTTCGTAACTGAGGTGTTGTCGTCAGAGAGATCCAATCCATTACGTCAGAATGCAATAGTGTTTATATTGCGAGATAACATAACAAACCATACATTTGTCACTGTCGATTAAAATGTTGTGAGACAAGGATGAGAACAGTAGTTGCGTACGTAGTAGTAGAACAGGTAAAGGGTGAATATTGCACAATATACTTATTTAAATAAACAGAATTATAGTGACTGTTTTAATTCACAGTAGGTACAAAAAGCTATTTATACTATCGTCGTCTATTTATCTGTCTGTTGTGTCATTACAAAATAAATATTTTAGTTTTAATAATGTTTCAATGGAGTTTTTTCACAGTTTAATTTTCAGAAAGAAGTAAAACAATATCCACCTCTTACGTCGAGTGCGACGTAATATAATAGCTCTTTGTAGTGTGATAATACTATAGACTGCTAAATATTTTCTTTGCAGACAAGTCACACTAGATTTCGTCTGTGGATACGATCGTCTATTTCTTATTTTTGTCAATTTTAAACAATTACTTATTCAAAAATACTCCAGATCCATATGAAAAACAAATAACAATATGGAAATCAGGAACCATGAGTTCGCGCATTGCGTCCACGCACAGACACCGCAGACTTTTTTTTGTAATAAAACCTAGTTTATTTTATGATTGCTCTAGAATATTTATGAGTTTGTACGATTTGGCAGGATTCTGTTTCTATTTCCCTCTCGTCTTATATATTTTTATAGCACCTGCCACTCCGTACATTGCGTTTCGCAGTAACAGTAGCATTACGTGCCATTCAAATGATTATAGTTGTGGCACAGTAAAATGGAATAAATTACAGAAGAAAGTTCACTCTTTTGATTCGTTTGGATTAGTGAACCTGTATGTTCTACTCGGCCGCGGTGAAATATAAAAGAGTTGCGATTTTAGAAGCGTTAGCTATTTAGGTACGTACGCACCTACACCTGTCTATTGCTTCATAGTATTCAAACGATTTAACCGATTTCGACCTATACAGGCTTAAACGAGTTACTTTCTATTGTCGTAAACGTTCGTAGAAAAGAATGATAAATATGTGGGATTGACGTGGTCACGTGGTAACGAAATGTCACGTGGTCTAGGGATTCTAAATTTTTTTTTTTTTAATTGCTAGTGGTAACATAAAGCGTTATCATTTGTAGAAACAAACGATTTGCCACTTGCTGCTGAAAAGTCTTCGTATTCCCCTCGATCTTTCACGTACTACGACGTCCGGGCTAGGTCATAAGATTATAAATTAAAAAAACCGACCAAGAACACGTCGGACCCTGCACATTTATAGTTCCGAAATCATTATTACAAAAAAATGCACTACACACGAAAAAAGTATATTTTTAGGTACACTTTCTCCATTTTTGCCACACAGAACAATTATAAACACTTTAATCGCCTATAACTAGAAACACAACTAGGTATGTCGATTATTACTATTAAACTAGTGTAAACTAAAGTGCATCAGCAAAAGAGCGTATCTACGCGGCACTTACGTCATTTTGTTGAGAAGTGCAGTTTTTTGGCAATAACTCAAAAACAATATATCCGATCATGTTCAAAATAATTTTTGTTGAAAGCAATTATCAAACGTTACCTTTGTGATTTTTTTCATATTTTTTGGATAAACAGTTTAGAATATACAGGGGAAACATAATTTATGCAAATTTCGGAACGATTATTTCCGAAATTATTCACTATCAGAAAAATTGCTTAGAAACCTTAAATGTTTCTAAAAGAACTGTTGAAATATGTGCCACTCGTTGATCTTTGCTGAAAACATTTTTTTTTTTCAGCTTTTAATATATGGTTTGCCCTCCTAGAAATATTTATTTTTGTTATTTAAGTACCAAACTAAGTAATAGCTCATAGAAGACACCTACACTATAAATTTCATCAATATATGTCTTGTAGTTTTTGAATAAAATGCCTGTGACATACGGACGGACGGACGGACGGACACGACGAACTTGTAAGGGTTCCGTTTTTGCTACTTTGGAAACCTTAAAAATGAACAAACTCCGTCGTAATGGATTAATAACGTACCAGATTTGAGATATTTAAAAGGCCATTTCAAAATTATAGAGCACTAGGTTTTACTCACAACTCTACCAATGTGTAGAATGTTTATCTAGATATTGATATTCTTACAAAAAAAGGATCTTAAATCTGAACCGTGACTTCCGTAAATTTAAAACGAACATTCGATATTGTTTTGAAGCCAAAATAACATCAACCGAGGACACGCGTCGGCAACCCTTCTCACTTTGACGTAATTTCTACTTCGACTAAGTCGTTTTATGTTTTACGCTATTTTTTTTTTGTACGCATTTAGGAAATTTCTTGTATGCATGATATTTTGACTAGATGCACTAAAATTATTATTGTTAATACTGTAGCTTATCCATCGTAATCAAACGTGTATTAAAACTTGCCCAGAAAACATGTTTCCATATTAAAAGTATAAGTCATATGAATTGAACCACTGGTTCTCGTGTTATTAACGCACAAACGGACGGAGACGTCGTCTTATAATAGCGATTCGCCCGGCTTCGTACGGATAGCACTAATTATCTGTAGCCGAATGACGCCTGTGGGGCGGATGAGAGTGGTCCTATAATGAAGTTTTAGCAGTTATTTATAGGCACGGTGGGCAGCACATCAGGCTTTACATTATCACTGCGATATTATCCTTTATTTCATGCGTTATGGCAAGTATGTTAAATAAAGCTAAACATAGAAAGCTCACGTTCTTACTACAATAGCGTAGAGTTGAGTAATTTGTAGGTTTAAATGTGCTAATCTCAAGAACCTTTCATTATACATGTCATCGACTTAAAATACCTGCTTAAGTCTCTGATTTAGGCTTCACTTTAAAGTTAACATCGTGTTTGTGCAGGCGAAGTGTCGTACCGCATCGGCGAGAAGGGCGCCGTTAAGGTGCTGTTCAGCAGCGAG